>VZRL01002026.1:449582-495424 GCA_013397895.1 Origma solitaria
GGCTCTCTGTACCCAGTGCTTGGTCCACCAGCAGACAGACTCTCTGTTGGCGTGGGGGTCCCAGCCCAAAAATACATACTTCTTAACATTCCATAAGGCCGGCCGGCTCCGTATGGGCATATGAAGAAGTATGTAGGTTTGGGAGGGAGAGGCGGGCGGCGCGGGATTGGGGGCGCTGGGCACGGGGCTGTCCCTGCTCCTGGCCGTGCCCTCCAGCTCCAGTGAGATCCCGGAAAGAGCCAGAGGCCATGGTGGAATCCGAGGTTGTGCAGAGGCTGTGGGGAGCACCTCCTGCCCACTCCCAGTCCTGTGTTCGGCCTCTGCCCGGTGCTTCCCAGTTGGAGGCACTGCCCAAGTGGACCCCTGTGCCCACAGCCACCCCAGAACTCGGAGATCCTCGTGCTTGGAGAGCGAGAACCGTGGCCAACCTGTGTCCCTTGGACCCAGAGCTTTTCATCGGCTGGAAGGTGCTCAGGCTGGTGTTTTGGGGGGTTCTGCCCTTTGTGGGCGATGGGATGCTCCAGGATGCAGCCGAGGCTCAGCAGTTTGGGCTGTGGGGGCACCTGGGGAGCTCCTGGGACTTCACACCTCAATCTCTCTTTGTGGAAGCTCCAAGTTTCTTTCCTGGTGCCAAAATTTTACTAACATCTATCCTGCTGTCAGTCAGTGCAGCAGACTCAGCAATGGTGTCCAAGAGGAAGCCAACTATGAATGAGAAACCCAAGAAGGAGACTATTTCAGATGAGGAGTCTGGGGAGAAGAGAATTTCAGATGAGGAATCTGGGAAGGGGAAAACTCCTGGTGATGAACCCAATGGTAACCCTAGTCCAGGTAAAGCCCAGAGGAAGTTTAGGTTAGACATGAGGAAAAAATTCTTCACTGAACAAGTGATTGGGCACTGGAATCACCTACCCAAGAAGGTGGTGGAGTCGCCATCTCTGGACGTGTTTGAAGAAGCCTGGACATGGCACTCAGTGCCATGGTTTAGTTGATGTGGTGTTAGGTCATAGGTTGGACTTAATGATCTCAAAGGTCTTTTCCAACCTAGTTCATTCCGTGATTCTGTGTGACTTCCCAAGGGAAGCCAAGCAAGTGCCTGGTCCCAAGATCTCTGCCAGGCAGCCTGGTAGGCACTGGGAAGCTCCAGCTACATGGCCATCCTCTTAAGAGCTGGGGATGTGCTGGAGCAATGGTGCCCTGAAGCCAAAGTGCATTGCAGGTGGGGCTGTGTTGGTGGTGGGTGTGCGGTCAGGGCCTGGGTACCTGCCAGGTGCCCTGGGATTTGCTGTGCTCCAGGAAGGGACTGCAGCAGGCAGCGTTTCCAGCCCTGCTCCCTCTGCCCCTGCAAAGGGAGGGCCTGGCAGGGCAGTGATGGGTTCGTTATGAACTGTGTTTGATTCATCTTGTGCTGGTGGCAGGTGGCAGACTGGGCTGACATGTGCCGTGTGTCCTTTGCCGTTCCGGGTTGGTGGGTGCGGTGGGCAGGGCAGGGAAGGGCAGGGTGGGTACCCCAGGGTGTGCCCTTCTTCCTTTTCCACCCAGCCCAGGGGGGCAGTGAGACCCACCCCACCAGGGGCTGTTCCCAGGGGGCTGCAGGGGCCAGGGGCAGATGAAGGCAGGGGGAGGCTGGAGGAGCTGCTGCTGGCACTGGGACTCTGCTCTGCCTGGCACAGGGTGCTCAGCACTGCTCGGGGGAGTTTAACTGTCCATGCTCCTCTCCTTCCTGCCCTCCTGCCATTTTCCTTCTCAGGAAAGGAAGACAAAACCTCTGTCATTGGAGTTGCCGTTAGAGCCACAGTGGGAGCAGGTGAGGGTCTGGCACTGGATGAGGAGCCCTCGGGTTCACTGCCTGGTCCCAGCCCCGTGTGGGCCTGGGGGCTGTGAGTACCAGGGCTGGGGATTGGGAAAATTGGGGTGCAGGCGGCATGGAGGAAGGCAGCCCTGGCCGGTGCCCGGCTGGTGTCTCTCACAGAGAGAACCCTAACGCTGCTCTGCCCCGCCTACAGGAGTGGCACTGGTTGGCCTCCCTCTGTGCATCGGCGCTCTGGGGTTCACAGGAGCTGGCATCGCCGCTGGCTCCATCGCTGCCAAGATGATGTCAGCAGCTGCCATCGCCAACGGTGGCGGCGTGGCTGCTGGCAGCACCGTGGCTGTGCCGCAGCCCATCGGTGAGTGGGGACAGCAGGGGAGCTGGGCTGCCCTGGGGTCATCCCCGCGGGAGGGAACACCCTCAGGTTGTACCCTGGGCTTGCTCCAGAGCCAAACCAGCCCTTTAACCCATCATTGGTCTGAATTGCTCCAAACTCTCCGGGCTCTGCCTGCCCTGGAGGAGTCCTTGGCTCTCTGTGCCCAGTGCTTGGTCCCTCTGCAGCCTGGGACCTCAATCTGTCTTTGCAGGAGCTGCAGGTTTGTCTCTTGGTGCCAAAATTGCCGTGGGCTCAGCTGGTGCAGCAACTGGTGCCTTGCTGTCCAAGGGGAAGAAATAGAAATCTCCGAGTGAAAAACCCCAAATGAAGATAAAAATCCAAGTGGCAAACCCAAGGAAAGTAACTTGCATGAAAAAGCCAAGGAGACAACTCCAGATGAGGAACCCAAGAGAAGCCAAGTAGGTGCCTGATCCCAAGGCCTTGCCAGGTGCTGGGAAGCCCCCACAGGCCGCGAGGAACTCACCACCCCTTTTAAAAGCTTTGCATTCCCTTGAGAATGGAGCGCCCTGAAGCCAATAAAGCCTGTTTTGCCTGCAACAGAGATGGTGTTTTGGTGTCACTGTGGCTCTTGGGTGATGGTGGCATTAGAAGGTGACAGAGCACAGGGGATGTTCCGTCTGATGGTGCCATCAGTTCCCCTGCCCTCACTTTGGGCATGGGGTGTAGTTACAGCCCATCCAAGAGGGACAAAACTGAGTGTGAGTGGGAACACCACATGGGAACCACCAGGTGTGGCTGTGCAGGTGATCAGCTGCAATTTGAACGGTGGCTTCAAAACAACTGAGCCCTCCATGTTTGAAATCTGTGAGACTCTGCTTTTAAACTCAGATTCCAACATCATACAGGAAAGGAGGATGCACTCTTTTATTAAGGTTAAAAGTTTTTAATCACTTTTCCAGAATACAGATACAATTGAAACAAAAACTATTTTTCAGGGTCTCAATAATTCACTTATTAATACAATACATTGAACTCTATAAATTCTCATATAAGAAAAAGTCTGTTTCATATAGGTTATGATGCACTGGTGACCTAGTTACATCTTCTGAAGCAACACTTTGCAGTTTTATAGCACCTTTCATCACGGGGCTGCAAAGCATCCTATGGAATTCTGCCTCATAATGCCCAAACGAGGTAGGAAAGTCCGGCCAATTTTCAGAGGGTACAACCGAGGTACAGATTGGAAGGGACAAGACATGAGGTGTCATCGATCCCGCAGGAGTGAAGCCAGGGCTGGAGGATGAGTTGGTGGCTTAGCTGGGGAGAAAGGCCGGGTGCCATCACTGTCACCCTTCTCTCCAAAGCTGCAGCTTGGCTTGCAGCAGGTCAAAAAGATCTTTTCAAATTACTCTGGCTGTTTGTGTTACAAATATGCAGAAGAGAGGATAAAAAACCCAGGACTTGCAGGCCCAAACCCCTTTCCTGACATACCCAAAGGCTGACTGAGGACCAAGACAACCAAGCTGGGGTGGGTGGCTTGTGCTGCCCACATCCATGTGGATCTGCTGAGATCAAAATGGTCTTGGGTTTCATTTTGAGATCTGGGGTGTCATGCTCTGTCTGACTTCACTGTTTCATTGTTCTGAATTCCCTTCTCCCACCTGGCAGGTTAAAGTCAGGTATCCCAGGCCTTGTTTCTTTTTAAAAACAGAATCTCTGTTGAAAATCCATCAGCTTAGGGAATGTGATGTCCAGTGGACATTTCAGTTCTGTGGCTAGAGGAATCCAAGCTGCCCTTTTTTCCTTTGAGCCTTTATGACTTTAAAAACCATTCTGCAACTGTGCAATGCTCCCTGGGGCAGAGCCAGCACCTGGGCCAGTGGCTGAGCACCAAGGACTTCCACACTGAGATGCCTTGAATGTAAAACTATGAATCTTAGGGACTTTGTATTAGTGTTTTGCCATGCACCATCAATTCCCTGCCAGCCCAAAGCACCTTCCCAACACCTTGAAACAGCTCTTCTGCCATTTGATCTTCCTGGCATGTCCGAAACTTTTCCCTCAGAAAGCACAACACAACAGAAAATTTCTGGGATGCTTCTTGGGAACGTGGTGGGGAAACTGAAGATAAAAAGGCAAGTTCTTACAGCTTTGCTGCTGGAAGAAGCTTTTGCTGGTGGTCAGACTAAATGAGCGATTTCCTCCTTAGTTTAAAAAAATCCACCTAAAAAAGGGCTGGGGTCAACTTCATAACAAACACAGTAATATTGTGCAAAACCATTTGACCCCTTCCCCTAATTTCCAAGCTAATTGTTCCCTCCTGGGGAAGGCGCAAAAGCAGAGTCAGTCCAACCTGCCCAACCCTGTGGCCATGGTGCTGGACCAAAAGGATTTTCCTGCAGCAGGTGAGCCCTGTAAGGCAAAGGAGGGGATCCTGTGGGGACTCCTCTGTCACTTCACCTGCCATGGGTGTGAAGCTCTGGCAACATGAGACACGACCTGCAGCTCCAAGAGGCACAACACATCCATTTCAGTGCTCCAAAAAGTCCTTCCAGCCTTTCTCCTCAGCAATGGTCCATGATTTTTACACGTTTTTGGTGTTTGTACACAGGTATGAAAAGAAACCAAAAGTTAATGCTAGGGAGCTCAATTGCTCAAAACTTATTTCTTACTTATCATCTTACAAGGCTGATGCTGCTACAGGGCAAGTACTGCCCGGGAGCAGCTCTTTAATGAAGACAGCAAATCTTAATTTTGCCCCTGAAATGTTTAGAATGGATGACAGGTCAAGGAAGAATGGGGAGGAACCTGTTGTGCTGAGGGGAGCAAAGCTCCAGCCCCGCCAGGCGGTGATGAGCACCGTAAGCATTTGATGCATGAACATTTGTTCTGGGTTCTTTTGTTGTTAAGGCAACAGTGAAACTACTGCTCAAGGGACTGAGGAGTTACTGAGATTGTTACCAAAAAACCCAATGATTTTATTGCACATTCCTCTGAGTCACCTCTGTGAGCCCTGGCACTGAACCAGCAGCACACCTGGGGACACGTGACAAGGGACTTTGCTGCTGTTTTAAGTCTCCACGGAGTTGGAAGCTATCCCAGAGAAATCCTGGGGTGTTTTTTCAGCAGTGGTTGCCAGAATAATTCCCAAGGTAATTTAACTTCCTTTTGCACCTAATTCTGAGGCTTTCAACACGCCCCCAGTTCCTTTCTTTAGTGAACCAAAGCCAGGATGGAGCAGCAGGTTTGTACTGAGCACCTCCTGCGCTGGGACCTGCTGGAACCCTGGCAGCAGGACGTTTTTTATTTATCTTTCTCACACCCATCTTAATTGCTTCTCTGTCCACACTGAGACTAAAGTTTAAGAAAAGACTGGATGTGGCACTCAGTGCCATGGTCTGGTTGAAGAGGTCGTGTTAGGTCTCAGGACAGACTCAATGATCTTAGAGGTCTTTTAATTAACTCAGACCAGTTAATTATGTGATTGAGCATGATACAGCATGATTTTAAAGAATTTAAAAGAAAATAAACCTTGTGTGCTCAGCAACGGAGTCAGAAATGTTGACTACAAACAAGTCTGTGTTCAGAACTTTGAGCCCGTGTTTATAATCTACAAATATATTTTAATCCTTCAAGGTAATCCTTCCTGTGTGTCAGTGTGAACTTGAGCTGCGCTGACAAGAAATTCCTCAAGAGGCAAAAACAGCCCAAGCAGACCCTGGAAAATGCAGACCATTGCCAAACGGCCTCCAAGTAGGAGTGAAATTGAAACTGAAACTACTTACTGTGTTAATTATTACCACGGAACTGCAATGAAATCTTTCTCGTGTCACAACCACTGAGTCAGAGGAGTTCACACAATGTTTAACAACTTTGTTTTCAGCCAATGAAACTTAAGGTGATTTCACTTTCCTTGATGAGAGAATCTGAAAGGTAAATATCTTTCATTCTAAATACTTGCAAAAAATTAACCCAAATCAAAGTGTTCCCAGACAAGAAACAGTGAGGATTTTCAGAGAAAATAGAGTGTTTCTCATAAGGTACAAATATCCTACAATATTCTGTGGGAATATTTCTGTTAATGTCTATTCAAGAACACTCAGCTGTGGATTATTTTTCACACCATCCCCACCCAAAGAAAGCCTGCCCTCCCCACAGTCTGTCCTCACTTCTGCCTTGCTCATCCCCAGGGGTCAGGGAAGGGGGGAGCAGGCAAGGGCAGCCTGCTGCACCCCCAAGTGCTGCCCAGGAGACACAGCAATTCCTGGAGCTGCAGACACCGAGGCTCTGGGCACACCTGTGTGCAGCAGACACACCTCAGACCTTTCTAATCCCCTACAAACTGATCTTTCCAGAATGGTTTTGTTTTCCCTGAACCTTCCCAATCCAATCCACTGTGCCTGCAATTTCACTATTGACAATGGGGAGGGGCAGGTTGGTGACCATGGGGCAAGAACTGAGCCTGCAGGAGCATCCCTGAGCCTCCGAGTGCCAGGGAGTGGCCAAAGCATCTCCCCTGGGAATGCCAGGCCAGGCCAGGCCATGGAGAAAGCAGAACCTTTGCTCAGAAATGACAGACACAGATGGGTTTTGGTCAGACAGAATCAGGGGCAGGTTTTACTTTTCACATAATTTTCTGTATTAAAAAATACATCAGTGAAATCTGTTACAGGCAGGGACAGGACTACCGAATACACAACGTCAATAGACTACTTTCTGATTTTATTTTTGTTAAATTACTTTTGTAACTGCTAAAAAAATAATTAAAAAACAAAAAAACCCAACCAAACAGAACAAAACAAAAAAAAAGGAACTATTATTCAAGGCTGTTGATTTTCATCTCTTGAAATTTTAGTGACAAGCTCAAATATCAGCCCCCTGTTACAGAAGATGGATAACTGACCAGAGCTAGATAAAAACCATACAATTCTCTTCTTCAAAAATAGTTTGGGTTTCCAATGAATTTGTGACCACTGGTCATCAGAAACACACACCTAGAGCTCGAGAAAACAGAGATACAGACAGTATCTGATAATGTCCTGTCCTCTAAAGACCACGTGGGAGCTTTCCTCTTCCAAAAGACTCAGTAACAGCCAAGCCTTAAAAAAAACTCTTTCAATTTCCAACACTATGACTAAATCTTTTTGGGTGGGGTGGGATAAAAACACACATGGTCATTTTCTACCACAGTTCTGTTGTCAGAAGTAATACTGCATCCTTTGCACAACACTGCCCGCGTTGCAAAGGTGGAAAGAGTGTGTGTGTATTTCTGTTTGAAATGACAAAGCCCTCTCTAGATTTGCCTTACAAAATAATCAAAACCGTAGGAGTAGGGAAAGAGGAGAAAGGAAAGCTGCCTTAAGGGAAATAAACTTTCCGCGCACCACAGTATTTGCTGGGTTATATGGACAGACTGCAGAGCTACTGGGCTGGGGAAGGCGTTCTGCACAGAGCCCAGGACATCCCCTCCTGGACAGCCCCCAAAAGGTCGCTTGGAAGTTTGACCTACAGCACCTCTTCCAACAGAGCGAGAGTTGGCGCGAGCCTGGAGCGGGAGCTGGAGTCTGGCCTTGTGGGACCAGTTAACAGCAGCCAGAATTGTCCATTGGGATGGCCAGTGACTCCTGCCTTCCTAACATTTGATCCCAGTTTCCAAAAAAAAAAAAAATACCCTATAAAAGTGTATGTGTAGGTGTATTTATAATGGAAGGTGTCTTGTTTGTCTAAACCTCACCCCCTTCTCTGGTATCCTCTGGAAGAGCTCGAGGATCTCCACGTGTTCCTTGGCAGCAAGGGCTGCCAGCCAGCAGGCTGGGAAGTCACCTGAGCCACAATCTAGCAATCCACGACCAACAGTGTGAGGGTAGATTTTACACAACCATTTTCCTTAAAAATATCTCACAACTTTTAAAAATCCTAAACAGAGAAAGGATTTATGCACCACTGCAATAGGTGAGTTCCACTTGGATTTGTTCTGAGGATTGATCGGTGCCACAGGACGTTGGGATTTGCAGCTTACACAGCTTGCTTCCTTCCAGTTCCAGTTTGTACATCCACTGTGGTACAAAATCTGCCTGTAGGTGACATTATCTTGGCTTATTTGATACACATTTTCCAAAGGCTGGACGTATTCACATTTTGGTGCTTCTGATGTGTATTCAAAGGAAAATACCCCACTGCAGTTAGTCTGATAACTCGATATCAGAGTCCTCTGATTTGACTTTGGCAAGTTCTTCGTGTACCTCCCTCACCATAAGAATCCGTGTTAACATGATGTCCAAGGTTCCTGGGTCTACTGGCAATGTGGAATACCACATGGGGCTGTTGGGAACACAGGAGCGCTCGGGCTGCAGGTAGAACACATCACTCCTCTGCTTCACGCTTTCAGAACTGCCAAGGGAAAGGAAACAAGGTTTAGGAACGTTGGGCTGAATTTACAATCTTACCAAAAGTTTAAGGGGGAATAAGCAAAGAAACTAAAGTTACATCGAGATGGGAACACTGTCTCCCATTCCACTTTGGGAACAGTTAAGTTGTTGCCAGGTTATTTGTTGCTTACAAAGAAACAAAGAAAATCACAGTAACTTCTTTACAGCAGCGGTTCTTCAGCATCATCCAAGCAATGGCAATAGCAATGTCAAGACTGATAGATGCATTTGGCATCCAATCTCTGAATGAAACTGGTTCTGGGATTCCAGAATGTGGAATGTAGATGAGGGGAGATGGCGTCAAGGCTTAGACAGCATATTAGGGAAAATTTCTTCACTGAAAGGGTTGTCCAGCCCTGTAACAGCTGCCCAGGGCGGTGGTGGAGTCCCCATCCCTGGAGGGATTTAACAGCCATGGGGCACGTGCGGACAGGGTTCAGTGGTGCCCTTGGCAGTGCTGAGGGAACAGCTGAATTTGATGAGCTTAGAGGGCTTTTTCAACTTAAATGATCTAAGGTGCTGCTCAAGAGCAAGAAAAACTAAATCCCAGCTTGCCTGGCCATGCAGCAATGCTAAGCCCATCTGCTTGAAAGACTGACTCACTCCAGGGCAGCTTCCAGGCTCTGGTAGGGTTCTAAAGTTCTTTAGAGCCAGGATCCCTTCCTGCCTGGCTTTGGGATAATCACACCAAAACAGCAAAGGGAATTTGTACTGCTGCCTGCCCCACTGCAGAGTCTCAGCTATGATATATGACAAGGAGCATGAAAATGCTGAAAGAACAACCGAAAGGTGCTAATGACGTGCCAGGGAAGACAAGGAAGGTAAGAAGAGGGAGAGAAAGGGTCTGGACAGCTGCAGGCCTGTCTTTGCCTCAATAATGGGATATTTGTAGTAAGCTCACTAGGTGTGTTTCTGAGGGTGATTTATCTGAGTTTCAGCTGACACTAATGAGATGCTGTTTCATTTTGCATGTGTATTTTCTTTGAAGAGAGAACATAATCTTCCACCTGGCTCAAGGATCTAACTGAAGTTTATACAGAAACAGGAGGGGAAAATGATTTATATCTCTGTCCTTGCTATAGCCTCCTTTCTAACTCCTAAATACAAGTTAATCTCACATCTCAGCAGGCAAAATTTATCAGGAGTTTTACCTAATTCACACTTCTCCTACACTCTTTCACAAGGAACACGATGTTCCTTGGGTATTAGTTATAATCTCCTCACAAGAAGGATGGTATAGGGGAATTAAGGGAGGTGAGAACGCCATGGGCACTGTGGTAATGCCCCCAGTTTACATTTACACCGAAGAATTATTTATTCATTTAGGGTATACATCTCTGTCTGTAACTCTGCTCTTGACTCAACACCAATAATAAAAAAATTTATTTGGGGGTCTCACAGCAAAGAATTCCTGTTCCACTCACACTGAGGGATTGGGAACTTGGGAGAGGAACTACAGCACAGGCACAGAGGGTCTGTGAGGGCTCCTTGCCCACACGCCTGTTCTAGCCTACACAAAGACCAAAATTCAAGTTCTGCCACTTACCATTTTGATAAGTAAAATTCATAAAGTCGGACTGGACACCGCAGGGGATTATCTGTGTTTTCAGCCATTTCCACTGCTGTGGGAACCTCTTCATCTTCACTGCGTTTCCTTTTGCCTACTGATAATTTATCTGGATACACAAAAACGGCGTCACAGAAGTTCAGTGAAAAGCAGCACCTTCAGGAACAAGGCCTGGTGTCTCAGCCCAGCACCCAGTGGTGACTCTGCACCACCCAAACCCACTCCTTGAACTGGTTTTGTCACATGGTCACCTGGTGTGAGCTGCTGGGTGGGCAAAGGACTGCGCATCCTGCAGGCCAAGTCCACAGCCCATTCCTTAGCTAGAAAATCCACAAGAACCAGCAGGAAAATATGGAGGATATAATTTTACTTATTAAAGAAGAATTCACACAATGCACTGGAACTATGAACTGAAGAAGCCAATAGGATCACAGACTTCCATTTCGCATATGCCAAAATTAACTGAGAACAAAAATCTGTGTGTCTTTGCCTCTGAGTGCAAGCCCCAAACTGCTGCTCTCCACTGGGGCTGACTGATCTGATCCCCACACAGACCCATGACAAATACAGGAATTAAAAAGGCACAATAAAGGTCTGGACCTCCAAACCCCAAGATTATGTAATGCTGAGAAAAGGACTTCAAAAAAGGCTTTTAAATCAGTTAATAAAGCTTAATGCAAACCGAGGATGTAATAAAAGACTATTAAATAAATTTGCAGCCATATCTCTGACACCTCCTTTGTAAGTTTTTTCTGGATATCTTGGCTCATTCAGAATTTCTTTTTAAAGCAGTGAAAAATACTGCAAATGTGTTCAGGATAACAGCATAGCTCTGCTTACTGCAGAACATATTTATTCTCCCCAGTCCTTTTAAAAAGACAAGCAGACAACACAAAACCACAGAATTCACTGATTCTGTAATTCAGACACAAATGTGATTTCCCCAATCCTGATAATCAAAGAGCACTCACCTGATTCTACCTCTTGTTTTTGAAAGGGTGGGAAAAAACGTAAATATGTCATCTTAGTATTATACTTCAGAGTTCGGGTGCGCCTCATAACATGGGCAAAGGACAGTTTCAGGTGCTCACTGACATTCTTTAGTTGGAAGTATTTGGTGTTGAAGAATAGAAGGGTGTTCAACAAAACGATGGGGGAATATGCACCCAGCTGCTTACATTCCCACAAGTGTTCCTCTTCAATTCTTGAGAACATATAACCTACAAAGAATGGGCAAAGGAAAAAGGAAGTAGTTATTTATACGTATAAATGCTCTTTCAGCTGACCACCATTAATGAACCACATTATCAGGTCAAATTCACACCTATCATCAGCAATTGTAATCCAAGAAAATCAGAATATTGCAAGCACAAACATAAGAGCACGGAGAACCAAGCTGTGGAAAAGCATGATCTTCCAATAACTGAAGAGTAGGATGCAAAGGAACTGCAGACACCACCAGATTCTCACTGAATTCTAATTTCACTGCATGAAACCACAGTCAGCTGACTGCAAAAATGTGTAATTCCTACAACATGGAGCATGAGTTTAAAATTTCCCATTTTATGTATAAATAGCCCATCATGATTACCATAAGTCAGCTATGAAAGGGAGATATGGGAGCTTAGAAGAAATTTGTTGTAAAAAAAATATCACTGTGCGCAGCAAACTATATGTAATTGGATTATTTCTGTATTAAATAGAAAGTTCATTTTTTGAAATGAAAAGCCAGTTGTGGAATTGCCAACATTACTCAAGTTTCACTGATACTCTGGAAAAGATTTTGTGTACCCATAGGGCTGGTGTCCAGCTATAAACCACATAATCAGGCTTGAAAACCAATTAACCGTATCTGCAGAATTTGGAAAGTCTTAATTTGGAGACAAAATTCCAATGATTTGCCAATGTGATCATAAAAATTACCAGAAGTATTTCCAGCACTAAGAGGGAAATACCAGTGCAACTGTATATGGTATTTGCAGTAACTCATCTCAAATACTATATCCAATTCTGGCTACTTGTATCCAAAAAAAAAAAAAAAAGAACTAAGATTTGAGGGAAGAGAAAAACTTGTGTTGAATACCAGAACTGGGATTCTTTCTTTCCAAGGATTGATCAGAGGCAAAGATACATTTAAGTGTAATCATAACTGGTCGATACAGACATAAAATCCATGGTGTAGAGAGAAGAGATAATGTGAGAGCTTCAGATCAAATTCTCTTTCTGGCTCTGAGAAAACATTAATTTATGATATAGCTTTTGTCATGCAGCTACACAAAATGAAAGAATTTTCCTACCATTTGGAAGAATTGTAGGCTCCCAGATTTTCAGAAGTTTTGTAAGTTCAATCATAAACCTGGAATAGGGCTCGGTGAAAATGTTATCTATTCTACCATTCTCAAACAGGTACTACAAGAGAAAAAAACAGGAAGACAAACAGTTTGTGAATATATAACCTTGAAGAAGAGATACAGGACTTCAGATTCTTTTCCTTTCTTATGTCCCAGTGTCTTATGGGGCCAACCACTTTGGTGACATCTATAGTAAAACAGCAAATCAAATTTTCTGCAGGAACTGGGACCTCTACAGTGGTAAAGGAGAGATCTAGACAAGAATTCTTGCTAATATTTCAAGCTCTAGAGCTGGTTTTTGCAAAATCATCTTCCTCTAAGTGTTATATATTCTTGAAAAAGTCTGCCTATAAAAACTAGAATAATTATTATTTTCCTGTTGAAAAGAACTTTACATGCTAATACCTCCTGACAGGAGACACAGGCTGCTGAAATTGCTCAACTTGCAGCACCAAGAAAAAAAAGTTCCTTAAACTGGTCAAGGAGCAGTTTAAAAAAGTTTTCTAAAAGTAATGAGTTTCAATAAATAAGTCAAATAAATAAGTTCAATCAATAAAATAAAAAAGTTCATGAATAAATAAGTCAAAACCGGAACACAAAAATCACTGATATGCCTAGAACATATCAATGGCATTTTGAATTTTAACCCTTTCCACAGTTTGTCCAAGCATAGCTAGACAAAAAAAAATTAAGATAATTCCATGTCTAATTAAATAGGTTTTATATTATAAAGAGCTTTTGATTCTTTATCTCAAAATTATTGTTTCAGAACAGGACCAAGCAGGCCATTCTGAAAAAAACCAGAATAGAAATATATTGAACATTGAGTTTAAAACAGAAATTAGTGTTATTCTAGGTTTGTACTGCTACTGTTGCAAGGCAGGTAATGAGGACTTACTACATTACTTTTAGTATTCACTAATTACAATGCAATTTTTCCTAAGGTATTTTTTCTGTTGATATTGCCAACACAACAGGCATCTGTCTTGTCACTGAGAATCTTTCCCGGGCAATCTCTTCCATGTAAACTTATATATTGGAACAACACTGCGCAATTATTTTAGATCTAAACCATTCCATCCTAAAACAAGTATTTCTGAGGAGCAAATATTTCCTACGCATGAAAAATGATCAAAGTTCCAAACGCTAGTATTTGTATCTAGGTAGAAACACTCAGCCCCCACACCACATTCCTATAAGGACAGAAGAACTGGGTCACTGTGACCATAAAAGCATCCAGAAGAAAGAGTCAGATATAAGGCAGATAATAAAACACAAAAAAGAGACATTCTTGCCTCCTCTATAAACCCCAAGCTGCTGTGTGGGACTGTGGATGTCCCATAAGTAACCAGGGCAAGTTCTGTATGCTCTCAGCAGTGCCCTAATTCCCAGAGTTACCTGCTGAATTCCAAGGCACAAGTATAAGATGCTGTCAGGATCATATTTTTCTCCGTTTGGTCTCCGCACCTCTTGAATGAACTGGCACAAGCCAAAACTCAGCTCAGCATATGTGCATGAGAGAATGTCCTCCTTGAGCTTCACAGGATGAACTGGGGCCGAGAAAATTGTTAGAAAAATTAATTCAGCGCATTAAATCTTCACACATTCCTTATTATTTCAGTTAGGCAGAACTCCTAAATTCCTGTCTCCTACAAGACTAAATGGTGAACTCTTTCCTATCTGTTGGCTGAGAATTGAATGATTTGGCCAATTAAACCCAAACCAGCCGCACAGGCAATCACATAAATGTTACAGCGAGTACTGAGGCTGCAGGAATTTAGAGCCCAGACAGAGAAATGTTTGGGAGTCAGCTGAACCCAAAATGTGGGGTGGAAATGGCTGCATGAGCTCGAGGCAGCCTGGGGCTGATAAATGTGTTTTACCCCTCTAGCTGGACTAAGGGGAGTGAGAGACTCACCCAAGTGAGAGAAAAACCCTGAGTATTTCTGGACATGAGTTGAGTGCAGCATATCCACCTTCTTAAAGGAAGAAGGAAGGAAGAGTTCAATGGGACATGGAGGAGGTTTGGAAAGGTAAGCAGAGAAACCAGGAACTAACTGATCAATCAAATGATCTGCAATGAAATTACCAGGCCTGGCTGCTCCACACCTCTGAAGTGCCTGCTTGGGAATAAGCAGGGAATCTTTCTGGGAGTGGGCACAGTTTCCTGGAAATGACTGCAATATTTACTTCCTTAGCCACAAGAAGAAAACATAGTAACTCATGTGAATACTCCACTCCTGGGAAATAAACCCCAGCTGTTCTCATGGAATGGCAACAAAAATTCCAAATAAGAGATGAAAAAGCAGATCTCATCCTAACTAGAATTTTTCCCTTCGGAGTTTTACTAATGTAAGTCCTGCCATGCTTAGTTCTTTACATTGCACAAGTATTTATTATATTTCTCCACCATCCCCAGAGAGCTCAGTTCCATTCCTAACTTAAACTCTCTGCTTGACTCTGAAAATTTGCCCACAAAACTCAGTGCAATGATGCAAGATCTGAGACCAGGGAAAAGGGGAGTTAGACACTGCCAAATCCCAGGACTACTGGGCTTTTGTAAAAAAATTAAGATAATTCATCACTGGAAAAATAAACAAAAATTATATTTAAGTGTCATTATTATCTATCACCCAAGGGAGACATGAGGAGCAATAAAGTTAGTTTCAGGCATAGAATGGCCAGACTTTTGAAATGTTTCTTTCCAGCTGTGAAGCCTAGAAATAAGGTGTTAAGATTTTCATGTTGGATCACACAATTTTTTTTACAGCAAACAGTTTTGCTGACCAACAAATACTTTGGGAATGCACCAGCTATAGATAAAATGGATGGGGCTAAGCTGGTGTTGTCAACTTAGAATTATGGCCTGATAAATCTGTAATTTCATGGTTCTCTAATAGCTCAGAAAAGCTCTGCAGCTGCATAAAGCATCTGTGCTACAAATGAAGAATTACTATGCGCAAATGAAGGCAAAGTGGAGATTTTTAATGTTTTAGAGACTGTTTTTAAAGGAAACAGATCAATTAAGAATGTAATAGCAACGATTTTTAAATGAACGGAAAGATGCAAGACAGAATTCCATAAAATCTGTTCTCCATTCATGGGTATTGCAAAATTCAGTGATATCTTATTTTTTATTTGAACAATTAATCAAGACAAGTGCTTTTCAACTAAGTATTCATGTTGGTTCTGAGAGACAAATTTACCTGAAAACTTCAGGTCCCCTTGTTCCTCCTGTGCGTTTTTCCATTGGACCCAGTTTTTCCAGGCGTTTACCCCATACATGTACTTTAGGGTCATCCCAGAAACAGAGCAGCCGGGGTAGGAGCCCTGCATCAGATTCCGGGGCTCCACAGCAACTACAGACTTCTTCCGTCCCTACAGGCAAGCAAACACATCCAAACAAAGCAGCATTTAATCAGCTCCTCATCCATGGATGGTTAGATTAGGGCAGACAGTGTTGTTATTTCAAAATGTGAGCAATTAGTGTTCCAGAAGTACTTCCTTACCCGTCTTTTTGGCTGTGGGAAGCCATCCCTGTGCCTCCGTCTTGCCCGTGAACGTGGATGTAAACCCGGTCCTTTACTGAGAGGGTCAAATGAGTCTGAAGTCAAATCAACACCATGAAGAGTTTAATCACATGATTTAGCACCCCAGGTAGAAGTGTCACTGTCACTGAGATACTATGGAACACCTTACAGTTGACAATCACACTTGTATATTCAAAAAATGCTGACATTCGACTAATTAAGCAATCTGTGCACTTGCTGTATAAAGAAAGTAAATTCTCAATAGGAGAACAACCCAAAACAGTGGGTTTATTCATTCAGGCAAATATGATTCTATCCCCCACATTAATTAATGATTCTATCCCTCACATTAATTACACCCAGGGACACAGAAGTGATGAATTCAAAGGAGTCAAGCAAGGCTCCCTGTTGCTCCTGTCAGAGGTTCTGCAGAGTGCTGTCTTTAAAGACAGCAGTAGTACTTTTTTAAATAGTAATTTTTAGTAGAGCTGAGCAACTATTGCAGCTTTAAACATCTGGGGTCACTACATGAAAACACAAAAGCAGACTGCTGGCACAAAGTTCATGCAGAAAATTGTGTGTGCTTTTATAGGACAACGAGTTTTCCTTCACATTACACCAACCTGATGGGAAATCTGCCTCCAGGTCCTGTTCCACATCACCTTTGGAGAACTGCTTGACCTCTGGATCAGGTTCTGGCAGGGCATTGGATCGTAAGGCATAGTGATTCAACTCCTCCTCCCAGCTGTGTGGAGTGGACACAGCTTCTGACTCCAGATCTCCGCTGTATGTGCTGCCCTGGTCTGCAACGAGAGGGATCACAGGGACCATGTGCTACAGGAAAGGCAGAAGCACGAGTTTGCAAGAAAAGATGCAGCAGGATCAAAATCCATTTGCAGAATAAAAAAATCTGACTGACCTTTCTCAAATATCTTGGGGTCCAGGAAGAGCTCGTGCTCGGATGTTTGAGATCCTGGAGAAAAAGAAGGAAATCTGTATCTACACAGGACTGACAGCTTGCACAACTAATATAAAACACTTTGAACAGCAAAAACCTATGTATTAGGTCATAACATGAAAACACATACTGTGCAGTTCTCCTAACAGCTTTCTACCTTGGTCATGCTGTTGCAGGGGAAACAGAAATGGACAACTAACATAGGTTTGCTTTTCCAAGGCTTCCATCCCTCCCTGTTTATTATTTGAGTCATCTATAAACGAGCAAGATATTTTGTTCGTCTTTTTCCAGCTTGTTCTACTTTTATTACAGGGGTTGGTCACTATCCAACACACTCTGACCTGCACCACCCTTCAAGAATCCTTCATAAAAAGCCTGATATGAAAATATTCTTTCAAAGCAGCTGCTCTCTCTTCTTGATTTTGACTCCTCCTTCTAACACATGATGTGCTGATCTGGAGGTTACTACCTCTCGCAACCTGTTCTGTCAACACAAGTCAAATCAGCATCTAGGATTAGGGAAAGGGAAATCTGTGTGGTGAGAGAGCCTTCACCTCCCTGCATTTAATTTCCTTTTTAAAACCACCACCTACCGCCATGAGAGTGTGTTTTTTCTCTCTCTGCATCTTCTGCAATCATTTCTGCCATCTGAAGGAGATCAGCTTCAAATGGATTAATGGAATTCTTTTCCTTGTTTTCCTGAATATTTTCAATGATCTTATCAGCATTATCTGGAGTAGTTGGGATGAGCACGGGAACTAGTACCTATGGAACACGGGAAAAATATCAGAGCATACTTAGGGGTGAAGGGAAACAGCAGATACCCAAGGAAGGTTCCTCCCATTTAACCTAAAATATATCTTAGGACTACTAAAATGAAGTTAGAAATAACTCCAGACTGGACAGCTCTGTACTCTCCCTACAATTTGGTAGTTTCGTGTGACGATGTTTTACCAAATATGATGGAATAAGGAGGGAAATGGGAACTGTGATGAGTGGGCTGGACATGAAACAAGCCTGTCAACCACTGATTGCTGTAATGAACTGCAGCATAACTTACAGGTACTGGCATCCCCAGGGGAACTGGTGTGTACTGGGTGTAGAGGTGGAGGGGCACTGGCACAAACACTGGTACAGGAACAGGTACCACAATGATCTGGGGTGGAGCAGGTGCTTCTCCTTCTGTTGTACCAAACACAGAACAAATCGAAAATTGTTGGAAAA
Source organism: Origma solitaria (assembly GCA_013397895.1). Classification (NCBI taxonomy): domain Eukaryota; kingdom Metazoa; phylum Chordata; class Aves; order Passeriformes; family Acanthizidae; genus Origma; species Origma solitaria. The sequence goes on from VZRL01002026.1 coordinate 467,788, forward strand.
TACCATACAACAGCCTGAAAACTAGTTAAGGTTTTACAACACCTCAAAAAATACTCGCTGTTACACAAATCATGTATTACTCTCTCAAATTCAGTACAGACAATTCCAACAGGGGTAGGAGATCAAACACCCACCTGTCTGGCATTCTTTGTTTTGTGTGTGAGGTTTGCATGAGGTGGCCTTAGTCTGGGTGATTGGCTTGCACAATAAAGCTTTGTTTTTCAGAAGCCTGGGTGGTTTTGATGATGGGAGCTTTAGGGCATCTGTCTGGGTACTTGCCTGTTTGGAAAACACAAATGAGGGCAGAGTCAGTATTGGTTTGAAGGATAACAGAAGACTAGTGTTTGTTTTCTACTATGGGAGGCTGAACAATTTAAAACTCTATTTGCTGATAAAAATGATCATTTAAAAACTACTGCAAAACAAGCTTGCTAATGTATTTGGCGCTTTCTGGTCCCCATCTCAATTTACTTTGATCCAACAATAATGTTTTTTAAAGGTAATTTTGCTAATAAAGCTAATTTTGTTAACAGTGCAGTACACAAATCTGCAAGAATATTTGGTTTCTGTAGTCAAATAACTGCTATAAACTTTTGACCTTGGAATCTTATTGATGGCAGAGATATAAAGAGGAATTATGTTAAGATACTTTCGATGATTAAAAGTCTGGCTGATGCAGACACCCATAAAACTGAGTAAACTAATGTGAAACCACTGAAACCAAATAAATGTAAAAAATGAACACCAATGCTGGCAGCAGCAGTATCATTTCCTGATTACACACAGACTGACTATTCATGCTTGTACTAATTCCATGTCCTGCTAACTGTAATTTGCAGTCATGCATTCAAATAACAGGATCCATTTCAACAGGGAAAACTCATACTCTAATCCATAAGTGACACTCCAGCTAAAAGCAAAGCTGTCAGTCTTCCAGAACATAAAGCTACATAAAAACATCTCTGTATTTTAAGAGAGTTGCAAGATGTTACACCACACACCTCAAAGCGCTCAAGAATAGGAACTCTAAGAGTTATCCCCAGGTATAGAGGTGACAGTGGTTTTCCCCACAGTTCTGTCACCACACCACCAGGGAGGGAGGAAGGAAAATGAAGCTGCAGGAGTTGGGTCATGTCAGTCCCAGCAGCCCAGGCTGGCCCCCTCCTCCCGTGCTGGTCCTTTTGCCTTAAAAAATCCAATTGGTCAATGGACACAATAAGACTTTTGTACCACATAAGTTCTATCCTTTTTTAAAAAAGCATCTGCAAGTGGGATGAATTTTAAATCCCAATCAAAAATCAGTTACAAAATGATGGTGTGAAGTTCTTGTATACGTTATTTGTTATTGATACAATCTGGGCAAAATTGAGAAAAGTCTCTTGTAAAACTTACATCTCCTATTGTTTTTGCTGTCACAGTAGGGACTGCACCTGTGAAGAAAAAAAACCATACAATAACATGTCTACTTATCATCAAGGACCATAATCCATATTCTGCCAAGGTCAAGAAAAAGAATTCCAATTAAAACTCATTCCCTGATGTATGTACATAAATTTAAGTCATTATTTATACCTAGATAAAGGAAGGACAAACGCAACCATCCGCACTGATGTGAAGCATAATGAAGAAGTGGCCGTTCTTCTCAGTGAAAAATAAAATCCCTGAGCAAATATAAATGTTCAGGAATAGCGATGTAAAAGTACAGGCATCGTATTCAGCTGCCTTACCCTGTAAAACATTGTTGGAGTTAACAGTAGGCTGGGCAGCTGGGGTGCTTGCAAGGGACACCACGTTTGCTATGACAGGGGTTGAGTCCTTTCTTAAAGAAGGAGGGCCTGAGGAGGAAGCTGGTGCCATGGAAAGGTTTGCTGGACACAGTGGACAGAAGAAAATGAGAATAAGCAGTAAGATAATTTAGAAAAAAAGCATTTCTGAAAAAACACCCACCCTTCAGATCTGTCTCCAGATGAAAGAGGCTACTGTGTGAGAAGGGGATGTAGGTGTCAAGCTGCAGCATTTCAGTTTAAAGAGGAGCTGGTTCCACAAGCAAATCAAGCAAGAGGGGAAAAGAGCTCCCACCAATGCAAGCAGCAGATGTGTACTAAGCTGAAAAGCTGAATATGGCCTGTTGCACTCTAAAAACTTTCAATTAATATCTTACTGGCTTTGGGTACCTCACTCCTGCAGCCACCATCACTCAGTGGGAGATTATGCCCCACTAGGATCAGTGATATTCTTGCATTTTATTTCCCTTTCTCTTCCTCTCTTTGTGAGCCTTTCATCCCTTTTTGTCTCATTCCATACAGAAACTCACAGTTCCTATTCCTGTGGGCTTCATTCCCACCCTCGTTCCCATTCCACCTGCTCAAGGAAACAGCTACAGCACTTGTTCACCTTGGGATTGCTACTTCCCAAGAACCAACACTTAATGACACAGAAATGGGAACTCTTCATACGCCTACAGACTGCATAGAAGTGGCTGGTTTAAGTGAATATATGGGAGTATTAAAACCATTATCTCTACTGATTTCACCACTTGATTTTGTTAAATGAATACTAACGCTCTACCGTATCTTCTAAGTGTTATGAAGGCAACCTAGATGCTTAACATGTCTTCACAAGGTGTCAGTATATTTTACCCCAATGAAACAGGCTTTTGTTTCAGGAAAGTCACTGAAAGTGACTTTTGCTTCATCTTCTTTAAAATTTGTTTGGTACATGAAGCAATTGCATTTTGTACCTACGGAAGTTTGAAAGTGTCTCGAGTAAGAGCGACCTAAACCTGAGCCAATAGGAACAGACAAGCTCCCCAGCAGAAGACAGATCTTAAAGAGGTCACTGAAGTGAGTTTGCAGACAAACATCCGTGCCACTACCCCACACATCAAAAGGCAATACCACCCCCAGCCTGGTTTACCTGTGTTGTTTGGGAGTGAAGGGTCAGAAGCACCTTGCTGTTTACAGAACAACAGAATACAAAGCAGATTGCAAAAATGCTTCATCTCCCCTTGCCATTTTATGGACTCGTTGAGTTTACCTTGTCTCTTACAACCATCACACTTTGCCATCTAGGAAAACAGAGTGAGGGACAAATTGAACACACTTGGAAACACCAACAAGGGGTATGCATCCTCTTCTAGAGGATGTGGGAATATTGCTTACCTGGTAAAACAAAACTGTGAATTTAGACATGCAATCCTCTGAACAAAATTCCTCCATTTTCCCCCCAAAGTGATTCTGGACCAGTTTGGGGGAAGTCTGTAAACAGTAACTGCACATTTTACAGTGGGTTCCCCAGCGCTTAGCCAAGTCGTGTTTATAGAGCAGTTTACAAACTAAAAGGAAACAGCAAAAACATCAAAAACATCCTTTAATACCAAAATAACAATCACTCAGCACTTCTCATTCCTGTATTTAGTGATGTCTGTAATAATTCATTGAAACATACCATTAAAATCTAAAGTGTGAACAGGGTTCTGGGTTCCTAAACCTAAAAACCTGATTCCTAACTTAAAAATATTAGATTTCTTTTAGTATCACCAATAATTTTAAGGCAAAACACTGGTGACTTGATTTCTCTGAGACAGGGTGTTGTCCTTTCTTACCTTCACTACAGAATGCTCTATCTACGCCTGAGAATCTCACTGTCTCCTTGATAATTTTCTCAAACCTGCAGTATTCACACAAAGCCGTCATATTGCCCTTCTTCTTATACTCATCACAGCAGGTCTTCCCACAGAACTGGAACATTTTACCCTGCAACACAGCCAGAATGTTTTGGTTTAAATGTTTGAATGAGTCACATCCCAGATAATACATTTAAATTGTTAATAGAAATGCAGAAGTGTATTTATACCCTTAGAAATCAGCAACAGACAGCACCAGCAAATGAGTCTCCCCATTTAGCTTTATAACAAAGCAAAATTTCCTGCAGAAAGCCCTCACCAATGTGCTTTGTCCTTGGATTAAAAGGAACATCCTTGGGTCCAAGAGACAGGAATGTGTTTATTTAGGCAGGCAATCATTTGGTTTGGGTTTTGGGTTTTTTTTTAAATTATTTTTTTTCTGGTTTTAAGATCATAGAGTTTGTCTCAGTATTAATTTGATACTGGTTAAATTACAACAAAATCAGTTTCAAATCCTTCTATAGTAGGTCATAGTAACCAACAAAGCAGTACCGACAGACTAGTGCACATAAACTACAATTTCTTGGGTTTCCATTGTGAAAAAAGAGCTCGGAGAGCCGAAATCTTTATTACCTTGTAGTCAAGCAGTTCTGGTTTGGTTGCAAACAATCTGTTACAGTGCTGACACTTGATTTTCACAACAGAGCGGGTAAAGGTGACCTGCTGGCACTGGGCAGCCAATCTCTGGAGCCCTGCTGCAGCCGAGGTGCTCGTGGAGCTGGGGGACACGGTCGAGGTGGTGCCACTGGCCGAGACCACCGTCCCCGAGGGGATGTTCACAATGACCTGGCCTTGTGACAGGGGCACCACCGAGGAGTTCAATCCTGCAGGCTTGTTGAACAGATTCTGTGGGAAAGCAAACGGACAGATTTTATTTTACAGGGTTACCTCTTGCACCCGGGTATTTCCACCATCAATTTAGCATTCTGTTAATTCAGCTAAGAAGAAATCCTAGATGTCACACCTGAAAAGCTACTACACAACTGTAGCTGCAAAAATTGCGTATGCTCCCATCTGACATAGCCAAGTGATACTGAGGGTTTGCTGAGGTTTTACAGCTGTTGCACTGAACTTGAACACCTGAGGGTGAAACAGAGAAGAAAAAGTGATTTATGCAACATCAAGTTGTATTGCAGCTAATTTTGTACCGTGCATACAAAACCAGAGTCTGAATGACGAGCCAAGGCACAGACAGAAGCCCGAGACGACGTTTCCACAGATTCAGAAGCAGACACTGCAGCTGCTGTGCCTGTTGCTTGCCAGAAATTTAATTTATCTCCCAGTATCCCTAGGATGTCAGTAAGCATTTTTCTATTTCCACAAGAAAAATGGCTGAGAATATGTTTGCCTAGTTCCATGCAAGACTGGGGAGAGGTAACAAAGCTCATCACCCCAGTGAACAAGGGGCAGAAGAATTCCAGCAGTTGCACGGCACATGTCCACACAAGAGGTTTGTCTAGCTGGGAAACCCACCAGTTGCACTTGCAAGAGCAAGAAAATAGATTTAAGATTGGTTATTATGTTTAAGCTCCCTAAAACCAAAACTGAAATGGCTGTACTGTCTCTGCTACGTTTATCTACGGTAGAATGTCCTCGTGTTCCCATCTCAGCACTTCCCTTTAAAAAAAAGCCACTTCCCACCCAAAGAAAGAAAGAATATCAGCCCGAAATTTCAAGACAAATAAAGTTTGGATATGAGCCACATGAAATTAAGTTTCTATAGAAGGATAAGCTTACCTGCTGCAGTGACCATTTTTACTCTGTATGCTGACAAACAGTTAACAGAACAAAACAGTTCTGTCTTCCCCAAGTTATTCGTGCTCTCCACCATCTCGGCTGAAGATCTCAGAGATTTACACAGTGTGCAGGGCGTAATTTTAGCTGACTTCTGTGGAAACATGGAAATTGGTTGCTCATTTGAAACTCGGCATTTTTATTAACCTGGAAATTATCGCTCATATATAAAACATTTATAAAATGTGCCAACGTGCTTGAAACAGCACTTGTTTTACAGCTGGGTTATTTATGGTGCAGATACATTGATTTGAGCTCTGGCTTGAGGTTTGACCTTCCCAGGCCAGTTTAACCAGTACCAGGCTGTCTGGGCAAAGACCTCCACTGCAAATCCCCCTACAGGTTGTACTAGCACAGATCAGCAACTTGTATGAGAAAACTTCAAACATCTTGCTGAGAATTGACATTTTGCTTATGATTTTTAATGCATCAGCTGTGTTTGTAAGCAATATTCCCACTGAACAGATGAGGAAACAAGGAACAGGGAGAAGCAAGTCCCCTGATGATGTCTGGTAGGAAAATAGGAAAGAGATCCATCTGCTAGTAGTAATCACAGTTTTCAGTGTATGGTCCACAAACTGCTTTTGAAGAGAGACACAGTTTGAAAAAGCCTGACTTTCATAAACACATTTTCTGTGTTTAAGGTCTTTAAGTCTGAGAATTAGTGCACCAGATTATTTTAGTATGACAGCCTTAAAAATGCACTTTGTTCTATCATCAGCTGTTCCAGCTCTTCACAGGACAGAACAGAGTACAAGCTTTCAGGGATTTGAAAACACCCACAAACCTCCAGAAACTATCAGAATGTACCTGACAAGTGAACTGAATGCTGTTTAAAAATCAATTAAAAATAGATTTGACTTAACCTTATAAGCTTTGAACATACTGTATTTTCAAGAGAAGTATCACATATGGGGTTTTGATGTGTGATATAAAAGCAGCATGAGAACCTTTCCAGCTTATTAAATTTTATTTCCAGATTTGTTTCAGCAGACAACTAATTCTGAAGGTAATTTTCTGGATGAAATACATTTACCATAATGTTTTTTTTTTTTAACTCATTAGGCCTTTCTTGGCCTAAGTGGCCTGGATAATGGGACAGCAGAGTCAAGTCACAAAATGAAGTTACACTCTTTTATCAGAGGGCAATTTTTCCTAAAGTAATTGCATTAAAATAAGTCATTCAAAAATAATTGAGCTATTATAATAAATTAAGGTTCTCTGAAATGCTCAGATCTTCAAGAGCACCCACTATAATCAAAAATAAATATTAAAAGCTTAAAAACTAAAATCATAATTATCAATTAATTATTACTTTTCCTCTCCACTTAATTCAAAGGCTACAACTTCATAAAGAATACTCTTTAAAACAGGGAGCATCTCAAGGCTGAAAAGTCACAGAGGGCTGCTCCTGGAGGGTCCCACTGTGTCTTCTCCCACACTGGAATTCTCTGGTAGCTGATCCAGTGGGGAGGGAAAAACAAAGCAACACATTTGGGCAAAGACTGACAGCAAATCAACATCCCTGGAAGTGTTCAAAATCATTTTTGACCTGTGACACTTTGTGATATGGTTTAATGGCATTGGGGTATTTGGTTGAAGGTTGGACTTGGAGGGCTTTTCCAACCTTATTGATTCTGTTATTCTGTGAAATGACAAAAGCAGTTACTTTAGACCAATATAGTAACTGAAAAAATCAACTAGGAAAATGGGTGTTTCTTAAAACACCCAAAATCTAATAGAAGATTAGATGGATACTATTTTTAGTATTTTGTCCAATTACAGATTCATGGAATCTTGGAATCCCAGAATGGTTTGGGTTGGAAGAAACCTTCAAGCCCATCCAGTCCCACTCCCTGCCATGGGCAGGGACTCCTTCCACTATCCCAGGCTGCTCCAAGCCCCATCCCGCCTGGCCTTGGACACTTCCAGGGATCCAGGGGCAGCCACAGATTCTCTGGGCACCCTGTGCCATGGCCTCCCCACCCTCACAGGGAAGAATTCCTTCCCAATATCCCATCTAACCCTGCTCTCTGGCAGTGGGAAGCCATTCCCCCTTGTCCTATCACATGTACCTGCTTGTAAGCTGTCACACACACGGAACTGCAGAACTTTTTGGACTGTCCCTCTATCTGCAGGACATGACATTGGCCAGAGCCACTGTAGCAGTATCCTCCACAATATTCACAGCAGTTCATGGTCAGGTTGTTGGCCGAGCGGAACTGGGAGAAACAGGCGTCGCTGCAGAGCTTGTGCACCACGTTCTGGTAATTCACCTCGTGCCTGATCTGAAGGAAAAAAGGAATATACAGCAAGGACAGAAAGAATATGTGTGGATTCACATATTCACAGCAGGTTGTGCTGAGATAAAGAAATTCTAATGAGGAAATCTGCAATTACCACTGCGTTCTTCTGGCACATGCTGCACTTGCTGGAAATGCTGTTGGTGTGGATAGTGACAATGGGTTTCCTTTTCAGTTCATATGTGGACAGACAAGACTGGCTGCAGAAATCCTTACTGGAGTCTGTGTTGTCAAACTGGGCAGTGATCACATCCTTTGGATTTAGAATGTCTCTATGGAAAAAGAGAAACAAACACAGAGATAAAGGATTAATGTTGGTTTCATGTCAACTTGCTGCTCTTGCTCCTTCTGGAGACTAAACATGCTCCAGGAGAGGGTGGATCCATTTAATTTAAACCTTTCTTTTTTGCTGTCTAAGTATCTGACTTCGTTTTTGCTTTCCTATTAGGAAAACAGGTAAGATGTACAATTCTTAAGTAGGTATTTTGTGAAACAATTTGTGCCTGGACTTAGGAGTGGCCTATAAAAGGAACAAACTCTATCATTAAATCTTTTCTAAAGGAACTTGGAGAAAGTAACTGTTTTGCACAGCTTTTATTACAAAAAATTTAGAAAGCAGCATATGTGGAATAATTCTTTTTTAACAAATAAGGGGGTAGGGAAAAAAGGGAAAAATGAAAGGCCACAATTTCAATCCATTAGTTCAGTCCACCATGGTCTGATGAGGATTTTAACTTTCTTATTTCTCATCCAGAATTTTGTTTATTTGTTGCTGGATTTAACACACTGAACTTCCTCCTTATTTCTTCTCTCTTTCGAAACAGTTCTTCACAGAAAAGTTTCGAAGTCCTGAAGTCAGAAAACTAGGAGAAAATACTTATATAACTTCCTTGCTTGGAAGGATACCTCCTCACTCGTCCTGTCAGAGGTAACCCATTTTTCAACAGAATAAATACAAATTACAGCCAAGACTTCTAAACTTTGTCACAAGGCCTTTTCACACTAATGCAGCAAGTGAAAAGAAAAATTAATTTAAGCCTCAAGTTTAAGTTCAGTTGCCCTTATAAAACTTAAAGTAATAAATTTGTTGTTGAAGAAATGATGAACAAAGCAGCACTCCTTTGGCAAAGTAACTTTCATAACTAAAAATAGTACATACGAATAATTCTCTATAAACAGACTGTAGCATGATCAGCCTGGATATTATTTGCCTCAAGTGAATGTATAGTAATGACATCTTACAGAGCCAGCCACAAAGGTCTCCTTTTGCTAATTTGGACATAATACAAATGAACAAAAAATTTTAATCATTAGAAGGTTTTTAGAGCTGATGATTCAAGACTGCGTATCCAACAGGACGGTGGAAAATGTAGACATTTTCTAAAGGATTTTGTCCAAGTAGACTCAAGAAAGCCCAACCTCACCTTTCCATTCTGGGCCTAGGTAGAAAATAATTGATTTGGGCGCTGAAACCGCCACTACCTAAAAACCTCAGTTCTTAATAAATTTAATCTCTCTACATATTATGAAAGTAGCAATGATGTAGTTTGAAAATCCAAGACCTACAGAAATCTAAGATCACACAATGGAGCCTGAATGAAAAGTTAATTTTTTTTTTAGAATCTAAGGAAATATTCTGCCTTGAATACATTAACTCACCCATGTTTTACTTCATTTTAGGGATTCATAAATCTATTTTCCTCTAGACAAAATAATGCATAAATACTTTTTGAAAATGTACTCTTGTTAGTGGTTTTGAGAGTGCGATGACATTTGGAAATGGCAGGAAAATGCAGGACCTTTTCAAATACAGTTTTTCATATTTGGCTCATTTAAATTTAAAAAAAGAGAAGATGCACTCTGCACCACAGAGGCTTTTAAATCTATGTGTATGTAAAACCCAATTAAGGAAATGGAACACAAGCAGACAGACCAATTAACAAGGAAGAGCATCAGCCACCAATTTTTGAAGGAAGTGTAACAGGAGCAGCGCTACCAACACAGCGAGGGGCACAAGAACAGAACTGAAGCCTTTCATTATCTGCTTGAATATCAATTATTAGTAGAACAAATTAAAGCACCGTCCTACTTTGAGCAGCTTGAGCAGGTTTTCTTGGTAGAAGCTGGTGGGCGAGAAGCTGGAATGGTGTATCCAGTGAGGCACAGTGTGGAGCAGAAGAGCTGGGTTGAGCCTTTCCTCTGGTAGGCAGTTTGCCCCTTCTGCAGGAATTTTTTACAGCCAGAACAGGAAACCCGAACAGCTGTGCTTGGAACTGAGGGAAGCATTTTACTCATGCCAGAGGATGCCACAGCAGGCTGGAAACCTGATGACAGCTGTGGAACTAAAAAAAAACCACACAGAGAAAACACAGAGTAGTAAGTGTTACGGCTCTATTACACAGAACTCACCGGTGTGCAGGGGCAAGCACAAAGCTCATAGTTTTATTTGGGTTGTCAGGGTCTAGAGGAGAATCAAATAGCAGATGAACTCTCCATAAATATATGCCCTGTGCTGGTTTTCTGCATAGCAGATTTTTATAACTACTCTGAAGACGGAAAATGCACTGTTAATATGCATATGGAATAACAGAATGGTTCGGGTTGGAAGGGACTTAAAGCCCATTTCGTTCCACCCTCTGCAATGTGCAGGAACACCTTTCACTATCCCAGGGTGCTCCAAGCCCTGTCCAACCTGGCCTTGGACACTTCCAGAGTTGGGGAAGCCACAGTGTCTCTGGACAACGTGTGTCAGGCCCTCCCCACCCTCAAAGGGAATAATTTTTTTCTAAGACCTAATCTAAACCTGCTCTCCTTCAGCTTAAGACTATTTAACACATTCAGTTCTCCTATGCATTTCACATTCAATTTTTCTATGCCTCAAAACCACATTTTATAATCTCAATTTCATTCTCTCTAAGCCAAACTAGTTCTTCATTCCTACTGGGATCAGACACAGTGAATGAAGTGCAGAATGACCTGCAAAATTATTTGCAAAGGTGACACATTTTTACAGATTTAAATGAAGTTAGTGTTGCCTATTCCTTACCAAGAGGATTGCCACTGACTGAAAATACAGCACTGATTTTCAGCTCCCCATCCTGAGATTTTGGCTGTTGGCCGTACTCCTAAAACAAAGGGAAAGGAAAAGGAGAACAAATACACACATGTGATAACAGGTTATGTGACTTCCATTCTTTCACAACGCTGCATTGAACCTTAGGGAAGAGTGAGTGTCCTAAGCCTGCTCCAAAGGCCGTGTGACAAGTGCAGCTGTGTGAACACCACACACAGCTCCTGCCCAGAGCTCAACAGCAAACCACACCTGAGGGGGCACAAACGGACAGGTGGGGCTGCCTGGTGCACTCCCCTCTCCAGCTGAACTCCAAGATACCTCAGAACTCAGCCGAAGCCTAAGGAAATCTCTGCTTTCCACTCAAACTTTCCATATGGAAGTGCTTTTGCAGCCCTTGCCCCTGTTCTGAGAAAGAAGCTTTATCTTCACATCCATGGAGGGTAGCAAAGAAATAGAGCTGGGACCTCGATGGGGAGCATTCTGTATTACCCAGGAGTTAGGACCATGGAGCAGCCTAAGGTGAAGCTTTGCAGCAGAACAAGGCTGGCACCACCAGGGCCAGATCATCACAGTCCCAGCTCCAGTGAGAGGGGAATCACCTCACATTTGGTACGGGATGAGAAAATCCCTGGACAGCTGCTGGTGGAATAGCTGACATGCTGTAAATGACTGGCTTAGTCCCCAGCAGCTATTCACACTGACACGACGCTTCCTGCCCGTGCTCTTCCTAGAAATCTGAGCCAGAAAGCAGCTTGGAACACTCCACATGTAAATCTTAATAGGCTGAAAAGCATAATCTCTTGGAACTACAGAGATGATAAGATTTAGCCTACTTACAGTCGTTTGGGAGTAGTGAGGCATGATGTCATGTTATGACTGAGCTAAATTCACAGTTGCTGCCTGGCTGCCAGGAAAGCCAATTCAGAATCACTAAGTGAAAGGAAACTCTCTCCCTTCCCAGTGGCAGTGAGATGCTCCTCCAGCTCCCACAATCCTCTAACAACCTCCACCGAGCACATGCTCAAACTGAACACTCCTCTTACTGCTGGGGGAAGTTGGAAGTCTCTATACTAGGCAACCAAACTATTTCTCAGCAGATTTCCCAGGAGAACAGGCAATGGTATTCCTTGATCATGTGAACCATCAGACTGAAACAATCAAACCTCAGGTATGAGAAGCTCTAAGCTGGGTATGGGCAAGCTGTGATGAGATTCTTAAGCAGCATTTTTATTATTATTATTTAAAAACTAATCATTTGCAGACATACAATTTTTAAGCACTTTAACTGCAATTGTATCCTTAGTCAAGAGTAGGAAAAGAAATGGAGGCAAATCCTGACATCAACTGTGCATGATCAAGCAGTTTCACAGCAGCGTAACAGTGCTGAAAGCCAAAAACCTTCAGCTCCAACTATTGGTTACAGCAAGAAATGCTCTTATCTTTCAGGAAGTATTTTAAAAAACCCCATAAAATCCCCCCATATTAATTCCAATCTAAAGCAAAACAAAATTAACTCAGTTCTCCTACTTTTCCAGTATCAGGCAGAGTTGATAATCACAGGATTTTACTCCAGGAAGGAATATTTTGAACCATACGATATTTGACATTTAAATTCTTCAAGTCTTCATTTTTACTTATTAACATGATCTTTGATAACCACAGACATCTCGCCTTGCATTCCACACAAATCCACACAGCAGATGCCATCTTGGGAGGACAAAAGAAGAGACAGATTTAACTAATCTACACGTGGTTTGACATTCTATAGGTTCAAGGAAAAATAAACCCAAACAACCCCACAGAGACTGAACAAATTAGAAGGACAGTAAAATCTGAAGTTGCAAATACTTTACTACTTTATCTTATTGAGAGTATTATGGGAAAAGAAGAAAAAGTGCTGGGAAGACAGGCCCAGAGAGCAGAGGAGGTTTAGCAGAAGGACAAAAACTGATGCTGAAAACTAACACCTGCACAGGAACACCAACACTCTCGTGTTGGTGCAAGAGGATGGATCACTTCGGGAAGTTTTGTACACCTTTAACATATAAAGCCTGACATGCCACCCAAATATGAGCAGTGGGGAGACAGGAATTGCAGCACAGCTCGTTTTCCTGGTGTCACACAGCAAACCAGCGGCACAGAGGCTGGTTGGAGCTCAGCACTCCTGGCCCCACCACTGCTCAGTCCACAGGTCAGACTTTTTCCAGGTTGCAATTACAGAGCTTTTACCTGTATCATCATAAAAAATGTCAGCCTTGAATGAGAAAGTCACTTAAACACATACTTAAATTGACTTCACTGATGTGTCAGTACTTAAGTATTTTGCTAAGACCTCTAAGTGTTAATTTAAAACAAGAACAAACCACTCTGCTTGCAAAGGCAACTTTTAAGAAGGGATTAGCAGCAACAGGACTGCTTTAATTCATATCTCTAATTGTGACTACTCGTAAAGAATTTAACAAAATGTGATTTACAGTTTATTTCCTAGTTAGATAAAGTATCTATGTTGCCAGATTTAGTAACAGAAGTTTTAGAGCACTTGGCTTTGTTTCTAACTGAAAAGCAAAACATTTCAGAGACAAGGTAACAAGACATCAAAAAGTTGGGGGGGGGGTTGGGTTTTATAGTAGTGTAAGAGGGAAAAATCTTTCTACTAAACTACGTTCTTCAAGATAAATTTCGGTCAACAAACCAAATAAATTGCTGAATTTATGTTCAGCTTAAGCGGTCAGCTGTCAGACCAAAATGAGAAATGCAATGGGAAACTTACCTCAGAATTACCAGGTTCATCTTTAATTTTGTCTAACAGTCCCTGCTGTGGGGCCATAGCTTTAGCATATTCGTCATCCAAAGGCTCCTTCTTAATTCTAATATTTGGTGCAAAGGAATTCCCCAGCTCTTGTCCAATAGATTCCTTACTAGAAAATAGGTAGCTAGACTCCTGAAACAATAATATGAAAAAGAATTCACCCTCCTGCATCTGCCATGAGGAGTTGGACTGCTGCCAAGGGGAGTTTGTGCTGCAGACCAAGAGATTTGGGTCCTGCCAAGGTGGGAGAAATGCTGGGCAGCAGCTGCTGCCTCAACCTCCCTGCAGACCCCTCTTTCATCCCACCCCCAATGCTTTCCACTCCTCTGGCCAAAGCAGAAGCCACCCAGCTCTGTAAGTTGGTTGTTTGGGAGTGTCTCCTGCAGATACAGCTGTTCCCTGGCTCATGTGGAAAAAAGGCAACAGGTCAGGTGGATGCATCCAGCTGTAGGTTCGGCTCACTGGTCACTCCAACCATGCTGAACAGGAAAGTGGCTACCAAAAGAATCCTCAATCCAAAGAAAGGGTCAGGAAAATTTAACAAAATTATATGCACTGTTTAAGTAGCAAAGATGTCTAAGAGTCAGAAGATCAGTTTCCTTAACACTCAGATTTACACTCAAATACAAAATACGTATTTTGAATTATTCCAGCATATTGCTGCACTTGGAAAAGTGGTTGAAAGATCTATAGCTTACCCTGAAGTTAGTTTCTGGAGTTTGTGGCACTAACTGCGTCCGTAATGTTTCTTCTACTTGATTATGAACTGAGGAAAACATATACATTAAATAGAAATGAATACAGGTTCCAATGCATTTCCTTTAAAACTATCAGTCTCATCCTGTTCCCCAACCCCAGTGCCTGACAGTACCTCACCACTATTAAACTACTCCCTTTCTCCTCCCTGCAAGTAAGGTGGTAATCCCTAAAGAGAACTGACTTTTAAAAATTATTCTATTGGATCATTATTGTCCCATTCCAGCAAAATAGTTGTACAATTCCGACGCAAATTGTTCATTCAGAATTTTCCACACCCCAGCAGGTTCGGAACTCTCCCATTTTGACAGAAATCAGAAAATACTTTTCAGAACAACATCTTCCAGCTTCTTCTTCGCTGGTCTGATCTTTTCTTTTGCCTCTCCCCTTCTTCTCAGGAAATAGCATCTTCTGCTTTTTTAAAATATATCATTTAAAAACTCTGGATTTGCCTAGATACTGAATGGTACCACAAATATTTATCATTCCTGTATCAACTGCTTTACTGATCTTTTAACTGTAGGTGTTTACAATTTTCTGAAATACATCTTATGTACAGAAACATTCTTCCCTTGATTTCTAACTGAAGGTAAAACTAGAGAGACATCTGTAACTTTATTTTAAAAAACATCTCTATTGCGTTTCTATCATTGGTTCCACCTGGAAGCACAGATTTTAAGAAGCTGTTGCTGAAATTATAAAGTTTAAATCTCAGAACTGTAAGCTGTGAATGTGAACAAGCAGCCAGGAGTCCCTCACGTGCTGGCTCGCCCTCCCTCTGCTGAATAAGATTAAATCGTGTTCCTGCCTGGTTATTCTTAACTCCTTCATTCACTGTAACTTGGGAAGTCAAAAATAAGTGTGTGGGCAGCAAGATTATGGTGACTGTCAAATGAGAAAGGGATTTTAGGCATCTTTGGTTCTCTCTATGTTGGCTGGATGAAGTCCAAGACACAAGTATTTGAGGAAGGAGGAGAGCAGTCTCCCAGGAAAAGCAGATTTCAAGCTATGCTCTGGCTTAGTTCCTGCAGACACTAATTTCTAGCAAGCCTTTCCCTGATGCTACTATCAAATCCATACTGCTTTAAATGCCTAGGCATTATTGAAGAATTGGTACTTCACTCAGAAAAATCTTTACTGGCCATCAACTTAACCTGAACTTCATCACCTTTTCTTACAAGGAGCACCATGGTCTATAAAAAAACAGAGAGAAAAACCAAAAGGAAGCTTGAATTGTCACCCAGCTTGGTTTAGGAAACCACAACAAGAAAGGATATGTTGAGGCTCTGTAACAAGCTGTGGAGGATGAGACCTCCCTAACACTGTCAAGCCCTTTGCAAATCCTCCTCCTAACACAGAGTTCATTGGATTTCAGGGTTCTTCATAAAGTGCTCCCCTACACACAGCTCTGACTGTTCTCTTCAACAAGGTGATGTTTTTAATAATTAGCCCTATTGCTGATTTCTCTCTAGTTCTTTCTTCCTCTGCCGGGCAGCCAGATCTATGATGTCAACAGTTACCTGCTTTGTCAAGAAAACTGCTTTTCAATCTAGAATCCATATCTTTAGGGATTTTTTCCAACCGTTTTTCACGTTCTTGAAAATGTCCTTCTCTATTCTTGTCCTTTGCTGAAAAAGTCTCTTTGCCATTATCTCGTGTTATGCTAAAATCTTTTCGAAGTGATTTAAATACAGGGCCCTGCTCAAAGGGGGAAATAAGATCCTTCTGGATTGCATTCTGAACCTGAATTTCTTTTTCACTGTCCAGTTCATGATCTGTAACTCTCTTGCCCTCTTCCAGACGATCTTCATTGTGAATTGCTGAAGAAAGAGTGTCTTTTGGAGGGAAATTCTGATCATCTTCGTTGTCACTCCCAATAACAGGTATGCCTGCAAGATCCCCAGAGTTCAGAAAATAATCATGATCATCACCCTGCAGTGAATTTTCAGGTCCTGCTCGGTTCGGTACTCCGTAAGACAAGCTGTCAAGGGCAGGCGTTAAGTTGTGGTCAGCGTCCTCAGACATCTCTGCATCCAGAATTTCACCACCTAGGGAGAAAATAACCCCAGTGAACAGTCAAAAAATTGACCAACTTTATGTGTAACAAAGGAGAAGGCTGAGTGTCCTAATCTGCCTGATGCTGCAATTCCTTGAATATTCTCAGCCTTATTGGGCCAACATTACTGTGGAAACATTGCTGACACAGAAACAGCTCAGTCCCCCTCGCCACTCTGAAGCAGAAGCTGAACTGAGTAAAACCAACCAACCAATCAACCAAAGAAAGAAAAAACATTAATTTTCATTCACCTCACTTGTAGCACTTGTGGAGAAGGCAATGCAGGAGGGAATGAGCAGGAAGGGCTGGGATGAGGGCAAGACAGTCTTGTTCAGCAGCAATGACACTTCCAAGAAACGCTTTGTGAAACTATGACTTTAGAGAATAAATAGAAATACTTACATTTTTCTGTAATATCAAATACCGCATCAGATTTATCTTCAAACTGTAAAAAAGGAAAGCACTGTGTCATTGTCTTGGTCAGCTGCCACATACTTTGCTAAAAAGTATCTGATCAAAACCAAAACCAATAGAAGGATCACAATTCCTCCTCCTTCTTCCTTCCTTCCTTGCCCCAAGCAAATTTTTATGAATTAATACTGTTACATCACTGAGAGGCCACACTTACCGTAATAAGTTCAGAATACACAGACAAGGCACACAAGGAAAATTTAGAAATAGTGCTGCTTCCCAGAGGAGAGAGGGAAGGGAATGCCAATTTTCTCTTCTACCTGGGATACTGGTACCAGGTCAAGGCCACAGATTCTGCCATGATGCTCTATAAGTTTTCATTCCCTCTGAACATTGTAAATTAAAACCAGGAGCATGGGCAGCTCCCACTGCCATGGGCTGCAGAGATTCAAGGGTTTCACCTCTCCTACAGCGAATGTTCTCTTTCCAGGAACAGGGAGATGTAATGCTTAACTTCCCAACACAGATGATGAGTGTCAGTGTGAGCATAAGCACAGAATCAGATGATGACTGAGTGCTGCACAAACATCTGTCTGCATTAAACATCCTCTGACAGATGTTGAAGTTGATGCATGCTTGGATGTTGCCTAGAGAAGGGTAATTAAAGTTTCCTTCAGAATGTCCGACTCATTAGCAGACTTCCTTTCTGCCCAAGAGATAACAGTAATTCATTTAAGCCCTCTCTCCTTTCTCTGCATTGCCAGCCCTACACTTTCTTTCCTGGTAGATCCTGCTCACCCTGCGATTCTTAAGCCATCTTAGGGAAAGTAATGGGATTTGACAGTAAAGGGATGAGCCCTAATTTCATTTAACTCAGGTAATTTAGTTGATCAGTCCGGTACTCCTCAGGACTGTGATGGGAACTATCAGTTTGGTGGCAGCCAGCTCTGGGAAAGGATGACAACAGACTGTCCCAAAGCCCATTTGATGGCAAAACTCCATCAATCCCTTTCCAATACCACTTGCTGGTCTACAAAGACAAGGCAGCTCCTTCAGCGTAACTGGACACACATGGAACAGTGAGGACCTGTCCAGCATAGTATCAGGTTAGTTGGATACTGCACCAGAACTTTCTAGTTTCTCTGAGCAGACACTTGAGGCTGGAAAAATGAAATACAGAACCAAAACAAAGTCATACTACCACAAGGCTGAAGCAAATCTCCTCCTCGTAATTATCTACAGGGAAAAAAGGAATAAAGAAATACCTCCCTGGAAAGTTTGCAAGGCCTGAGCTCTGTTCCTGCTGTAATGATCTCAGGAGTGTCTGGGAGATGGAGGTTTAATGTTGACCTAGAAGTCCATTCATAGTCAAGTAAGTTTACACAGGTGTAAAATTAATCCCCATAAATACTGGATATACTAAGTGCTCATACAAGCTGCTGAGGACAAGGACTGCAGGGGTGGGCTGCTTTTAGAGAAGAACATGGAAAGGAACTGTTGCCATTTGATAATAATATTGGAACATGAACTTATGGGAGGCAAAAACAATAGCCCAGGACCTTGACTCTACACTGACCTTTTTCAATCCTTTTTGCTTCCTGACAGTAATTCTCTATCCTCTCCAAAAATGTCACAACAGAATTTGGTGGTAGGATGAAGGAAGTTTTCAGTTGAGAAGAAAACTCATCTCAACTGAGGATGAGCTCATCCTTTTCTCAGAGCATATTTGTATCAAAGTCGTTCTTTAACTCTTTTGACACCCACAGTACTTGTAGGAAAGTGGTCCAGATCCTATACAACCCTGGTTGCCTTATACATCCAAACCCCAAGTATTCCTCCTCCTTTTCTGATGGTAACAAATCTTTTGCCAAGAACTGACAGCCCCAGGAAGGCTCTTATTCGAAGAGGATACTAAGGCCAAGTCAGCAAGAGCATTAGGGACTTCCATAAATATTATGGAGAACCTGGGAAATATTTACAATCTACCTGGAAGGAATCCAACACACTTCCCAAACACAAGGTCATCTTAGGGGAAAAAAAACCCCTATTTTGTTTCTTTACTCATTATTTTGTGAGGCTATCAAAAGAAGAGATCATTTTGTATATCTTCTTTTAAAAGGTTTTCAGGTATAGAGGAAGATCTGTGTCTCTGGTCAAAAGCTTTCCCTGGAAATATTTATAAACCAGGAACTCCAGTAAGCGACAATACCAGCAGCCTTATCTAAGCCACTATCTAGTTTCTGACTGCAAGCAGCATCAGAACTCCCACATAGTGTAAAATCAAAGGGAGAAAAACAGGGAGAGTGTTTGGATGATGATTGTGTGTGTGTACACATATGTATCTACACATAAATATATATATATATCCCAAATAAATTACTCATTCCATAAGTATATTACTGGACTGTCCCTGAAATTAGAGCCTGTATATTTTTTTTCTTCAGTAGTGTGGGGTATTTTTTTGATTATACACTTCTAGTCCCTTCCCCAATGCTATTACAGTCTTGGTTAATGGTATCTCAGGAAGAAATTTTGTATATCACCAGTTACGTAAAGATGTATCACTTCAATCATGTAGGTTAGCTTTTAACCAGATTATGGTCTTGTATTACACAAGAAATGTGAGCAACAATGCCCAATTTACTACTTTTATATTATTCTATTACAGTTCTATGAGGCAATTCCCTCTTTCCAGTCCTCATGCTTCCTCCTTTCATTAGCCACCATCACCCTCAATTCCCTTTATTTTTTCTGCTCAGATTTTTTAAGATTTGGTGAGGAGTAGGGCAAAAGTACTTGAGGGGCAAACATGGAACTGACGGTATTTCCTCTGGGTCACTTTTGCCAGATAGAAGGAGAGGCACCTCAATACCCTGCATTAAGTCCTTGATAGCTACGGAAGGAAAGTATCAGGAACAGAAAGTTTTCTGTTCAAATACTGAGGCTTCAACTTTTCAACTCAGTCCTCAAAACACACTTGCAGTTGCAAAACAAAACTCAATAATACAATATCCCAAAACACCTTCATTCAATCACCTTATCCAATATTTGCCAGAGAATAATAATACTTAGTGTTTTTCATCATTTAACTCCATAACAGTTTAATACAGAACAGTTTGGATTTGGTACTAGTGAAATTCAACGTTTTAGGCTATATGTTTCTTAGTGACTGCCTCATTAGCTAGCACTGCACACAAAGCAGTGCTCTGCCTACTCAGGTTGTAAAAACCAAATAAATTAATGAATGAAATGAAACAAGAACACAGAAATGGTGACAAAACAATGAGGTATTTCTGAAAGCAATGTGACTTGCTTAAAATTAACTACTGTATAAATAAAGACAGAATCGCTTTTATAAAAAAATTAAAATTCCACCAGATATGTCACTGTTTTTTTTATAGATGTACATGAGACTCTAAGGGAGCAGTGTCACAGCCTCAGCACCAACCTGCCTTTGCTGGGAGTGGGGGACAGAAGGACACTGTTTACACTTCAATACAATGTGCTAATTTGAAATAACTAAAAAGCTGATCCATACCTTAATGGTGTTCAACATTGCCATGGCATCCATAAATCAAACAATTCACAGATTATTTTTGTGCAATATAAACAGAGAAGTTGCCTATGGCTAATTGTTGCTTGGTATGGAAAATAGAGAATTCTATTCAAAAATAAACAAAACAGCGTAACTACTTTACACACACAGACACATGTCTTTCGAGTAAGCCTTCTGAAGTTTGATCCTAGAATTTAATGCATCCATAAGCAAACTGTGGAAAGGAAGTAGATGTTAAGAGAACTGCAATTAAAAATAGTCAGAGACGATTCTCAGTTTGCCGGTAGTTTCCTCATCCCTCTATGCACAGCATAACCCCCACTCCAGAATTCATTCAACTGATAAGACACAGTTTGAAACCAAAAAATAATAAAAAAGGAATTGAAATTTCAATCGCTATTCTCGAGGCAGGTGGGGTGAGCTCAGGAAGCATCCCCTGACCTTTCCCACATGACATACCCTGGCAGGGATGCCAGGCAGGCAGCCAACCACGCTGCACCTCTGCCACCGGAAAACTCCGCGGTACGCGCAGAATTACGCAGCAGGTCCTGCCGGAGCTGCTTCCCACTGAAACACAGCCAGCCCTACGGATTCATACCTTCGGAGCACCTGGGGAGGGAAGAGAGAGGGTAACAAAGAGCCAGGCTGCTGCAGATACCTGCCACAGGAAAAGAAGGGCTGCGGCAGGAAGAGAACCCGGCGGGGTCACAGCCATAGAGCCGAGCGCGGCCGGGCCGGCAGAGCCCCCCCTAGCCGGCTCCGGGACCCCTGCCACCGCCGGGGACAGGGCACCTTCCCGACTGGGAACGGGCTCAGAGTCCCTCTGGGGAGAGGGAGAGCATGAGCTTGGCGGCTTGGGTGTCTCTGAGGCTTCCCCGAGCCGTGTTGAACACTTGGAAAGATTATTTTTAATCTAAAGGTAATACAGCGGAGATGGTGATGGGAGTTTTTAAAGGCAAATCCCAAACAAGCTCCAGCACATGTTAAAAAGCAGGCATTTCCCAGCTGCTTGTGGCTCCTTGTATTCTGTTCAAGAAACATAGTTTTACCTTGCATCTCACTTACATATCTTCAATTTTTAAGTGTCAGGACAGAAGATTTAGGCATGTGCTGCTTCCCTTTCATTTCTGTGTTATAAGAATTCTGGGTGATTCACGAGAGATCACAGGGAGCAGTTCAGCACAGAAGTTTATCGTCCCTTTCTGTCACACCAGGTTTTTCTGACATTCCTGAGCTTTTGGAATATTCACAGGCCAATTCCAAACAAACCTTAGAATTTCCCTACCCACCCAGCATGTGCACAGAACCTGCACATTGTTACCAACATATACAGGGCCAAGATGAATCTGCCACATGAAAGTCACAGCGAGTCTTATCTTTTCTGAAATATCAGTGGGTTTGGTCTACACCTACAAAAACCATAGGGGCATCCAAGCCCTTCTCCCATTCACCCACAAAATCATGGATTTGAGAAGGAAGCAGCTCCACTTGGGAAGGTTTCACCTTGCAGTCACAGAATCCCAGAATGGTTTGGGTTAGAAGGAACCTTAAAGCTCATCTCGTTCCAAACCTTGCCATAGGCAGGGACACCTTCCACTATCCTAGGCTGCTCCAAGCCCTGTCCAACCTGGCCTTGGACACCTCCAGGAATCCAGGGGCAGCCACAGCTTCTCTGGGCAACCTGTGCCAGGGCCTCCCCACCCTCACAGGGAAGAATTTCTCCCTAATATTTGTTATTAACAACTAATTTCCTTGCAATGGTCTTTGAAAAGACACCAGATTTTGATGTGCTGATCTTTGGGCTTTGCAAATTAAGAAACACACACAGACACAAACCACACAGCAAGCAAACAAACCAAGACATCCACAAGAAAGACTTTCTTTTCAAACAAAGAATTTCTTCCCTCAAAACCTCACCCCTGGCTCTGTGCTGAACTCCCCTGCTGCTGGTAAGACACAAACAACCACTAAGGCTTGAATTTTGGTTACACTAAGGCTGTAAATGAGCTGAAATTAAAAAAAAATCCTATTTCTCACAGCATAAGGCAGGAAAACTAAATGGAAACTACAAGGATGTAAAAATACCCAATATCAGAGCAGGGTCTGTGTCACAATATGTACACTTCTGCTGTGATTCTTCACAGCGACTTACTCCAAGTGTTTCAGTTCAGTTTTAGCTTATTCCAGAGGGAGGCCAGCATTGCCCAGATCACAAATGTGTACTTTTGGCCAAAGCTTTCAAAAGTACGGCTAATGAGAAGACTACGTTCTGCAAGTCACAGAATCCCCTTAATTTCCTTTTGCTCAGAAGCTGAACAGCTCACTAAAAGAGAGCCATCACTGTGTCTTTTAGGGAAAGCCAGTCCATGAAACACAACTAAGAAGCACCAAGGGTGACAATCCAGGGTGAAGCAGCAGCACCAGAACCTCAGGAAGATCACCATACTCAATGTCTCTTCCAGTAAGATGACTAACATTATAACTAATTATGTTAATAATTAGTTGCTACTAGCTATATTACTAACAGGAGGGAAAAAAAACCCCAACCCACTGTAAATTAATTTTTAAAGAGAGTGAACTGTCTGAACCTGAAGCTCTCTGCTTGTCATTAGAACCTGTCCTCAATTAAGAAACCTACAAGGTGGTTTTGTGCACAAATTGGGAAAATTTACAACTGCAGCGCCTTTTGCTTGTTGACAAACACAGCAGGACCACCTCCTGCCCAGCCTGGTTTGTGTTCCCAGCCCCACGTGGGTGACTCGGCTCAGCTCCATCAGGTACTGCAAGTCCTTTCCCTTCTCCTAAAAGTTCACTGCCAACAGCAATTGATGGTGAAAATGGGAAGGCCTGGATGTACATCCAATTCTTTCTGTTTCAGTATCTTTGTCCTTAAAGAGACAAAATATCTACTTCATTCTACAAAGGACCTTCCTAACTCCGGCTTCCTTTTCGCCTATTCCACAATAAGACATAATAAAATCCTGTTTATAAGCTGCATTAACTGTACTTCATAAAGCTTT
Organism: Origma solitaria; assembly: GCA_013397895.1. Taxonomy (NCBI): domain Eukaryota; kingdom Metazoa; phylum Chordata; class Aves; order Passeriformes; family Acanthizidae; genus Origma; species Origma solitaria. Next base: position 491,251 of record VZRL01002026.1, read on the forward strand.
CTTGAGCAAACAGCACCACTTAAAGATGTACTTCAATACAGATGAAATCTCTCCACATACTTTTGACTCTTTTAAGAAATACCAAGATTCACAAAGCTACACAAATAAATTATTTAAAAAATAATAATAAAAAAGGAAGTACTCCAAAATGTCTCCTATGGGAATAACTCTGTACAGTTGTGCTAATTCTATTTCAAGTTCTCACCTAAATTTAGACAACTAAACATTAGTTTATTAGGCTAGTGATTCAGATTTCCTCTCTTTCCAAAGGAAATTAAGAAATTCTGGCAGCAGCAATTTATCATGCCCTGAGACTGTGGACCAGCCATCAACAGGGAAAAGTCTTTATTTTGTTACCAAAAATCTGATGTAATAAACTTTGGTTATGATAACAATGGTTATCATGCAATTTTTACAAAATAAATTCAAAGGCATTAGACATAACACACTTTAAAAATATCTAAAGTAGAGGTAACCCCTATAATACTTCAAGTTACTTTTAAACTTAAACAAACTTATCGAAAGCAGATAGGAAACATGGTAATCAAAATTAAATACATACTATTATTCTTCAATCAGTATTTACAGAAAGGACAGATACATCATGCAATTTTTGGATCAATACCAGTTTGGTAAAGCAAGTTAGAGCCTCCTGAACTTTTTATTTCCCTTGAAACTTTTGAGGAGCACTTCCAGAGGAAAAGAGAATGGTGCTACAGGCAGAAGACAGGCTAAGAGGATGGACACTGAGAACACACCTAATTCTGCTGCCATGTCCTCAATTAAATATTCCCTGCTGCAGAAACCTTCTTTTGAAGAGTTAGATGATCCCAGAGAACAAGTGTTACGAGCAACAGCATGAGTGAGGTCCAAGGGCTCTTAGGCCTTTACCACACTCATGGAATGGATGATGGAAATCATCTGAACCGAGTCAGAAATAAAACTTCCTGTAAGACTTCTTTAGGGAAAGGCAAACAGGACTTGGAATGTCTGGAAGGAATGATGGGATACAATAGTCATTCATCATAGAAACACAGGATGGTTTGGGTTGGAAGGGACCTTAAAGATCATGCAGTTCCCACCCCAAATGAGAGAAAAGTTGAGATAACCTCTTCAAGAACATTGTGACCGATTTCAGAATTAAATTCCACAATCCTAATCATGCAAAAGGCCTTGAAGTAGGCACAAAGAGCTGACAACTTTCTATATTTTACACAATGTGAAAAGCCTTAACGTAAATGCCTGAGATCCATTATACTCATTTTTGGAAAGAGAATTAAAAGATTATTACATCAAAACATCCTTTGAGAGGTGCACAAGCCTTGTCAGAGAAACGTTTTCATCATCTTCGTACCATTCTGGAGTAATTCAGCCACAAAACTTTCTAAATGAGATGATCTCCTTCAATTTTTAATTACAGTCATGAAAAATTAAAAATCTTTTGCAAACACCTGTTTTATTGATGTGGACACCCAAGTGTTCACCTGTTCACACCAAATTAATTTCCAAGAGTCCAAGTGTCAAATTTCAGTACAGCCCAAATTGTCTTGTCTAGTCCAAGGGGTTATAGTGTTGTAAATAAACGAACATTCAGTCAAAACAATAAACTGTTCAAGACAATATTATACACAAATTAACATTGAATTTCCAATAATATTTTTATAAACTACATAAAAAACATACTAGCAGACACCTTTCAAGTTAATATTGATATTATTTAGTAAATTTGAAAGTTATATATGCTAAATGCTTTCCTTAGCATACACAACAGTTTTGATTTGGGGCAGAAATTAACCTGCTCTAGAACAATTTAGCCATAAAAACTTACCAAAACTATTAAAAATCAAAATTAGACAAACTTCTGTCAGAGTTAGACTGGCAAAAACTTTATTTTTCAGTTTGTTGCTCATTCACGGATCGAGTTAAAAGATCTTTGGGATGTGTTTATCTTTGGCAATTTGCCAGTTTCAGTGTATGTGCTTCTGCAATAATTGCAGAAGATTTTAATACTGAAAAGAACAATTCTGAAAACACCACCAATTGCTAAGCTCCTGTCTGAAGAAATCATTAAATTAGTCTATATTTTCTCCACAGAAAGGAAAATAATTTTTATAAGAAATGCTTGTTATGCCTTAGGCACAAGACTTGGAAGAATCCAACTTCATGACCTCCTGTAGAATGGGAACTGGGCTATGCAGGCCTTCCATGACCTTATTAATTATTAGGAGATCTCTGTGTGCTGGATTTAGAGTTTGCTAATCTCACTCTTCACAGGCTCCACCAGCCTTTGGAGCAGCCCAGGATTCACTTCTCCCCATGCTCCTCACGAACATCTTGGCGCAAAACTGGCTTTGGGATGATGCCTCACTGTTGTGTTTCCCCTTTCCTAACTTACTTACCCGGGGCAACACCACTTTCCTGGATCATTCTTACATTTTACTGAAGAAGTTCTCTGCTTCAGCAGGAGCAGAGAATGTTGTCAATGCCAACAGCACAGGAAGCTTTCCATAACTGATGGAGACTTCCAGACTTGGCACCCAGGGAATAATTAGCCAACAGACAGAGCAATGATTTTTCCTGAGACCAATGAAGATGATATTGACTGGACGATATTTGTTATCCCTCAGTGGATAACTGACAAGCTTGAGAAAAAAAAAGGCAATGTTCTATTTTTCTGCAGGTGACACCAAGTAACTCCACAGAAAAATGGAGCATGTCAAGGCAATGAGCATGAAGAGACCAGAGACACCAGGACAGACCTGCACGACCCCTGAGCAATCTGCCCCAGCACTTGACTATCATCATGGTGTAAAAGTGTTTCCTTATGTCCACTAACATTTCAATCACTGGCAACAAAGTTTAATTCAAGATTTCTTAGGTTACTGTCCTACAAGCAGTCACTTCCCTTTAAACTTCTTGCAGGTAGCCAATATTTGGTTCCCCCAAAGACCTGCATGTTTATGCACTGTCTATGAGCAATTCCACAAAATTCCGGGAGTTTGCCTGTAAATAAAGTGTTTGAAAGACACAGGTCTCAGAAATTCACAGATGATGTTCATTCCCTAACAGCAGGGTAGTCAGATAGATATCTGACTATTCAACTCACTGGGTGAGACCCTGGGAGGTTATGCTCTGTTTGGTATGAGTTTCAATGTTCATCAACAATTAGTTTCACTGTAATCACAAGTTTCAAGTTCCCTGATACAAAATCAGCACTTATACTTCTCTCCTATATACCAATGGAAAAGTTGAGTGTCTACTCCTGCCTTTCCCAAGGCTGGAGAATGGGAAAACTTCTTCATCTTTGGGAAAAGAGAACTGGACAGCTCAGTCTTGTAGTGGGATATGGAACTTCCACACAAGCACAAATGTAACTTAACCTCATTCCTGGCAGAAAGCTTTCAACCAAACGCTACATGTGTGCAGGAAAGAGGACCAGATTCTTGGCAAGATCATTTTCAGCACTGCTTAAAGCATTCACCTGCAGTTCCCTCACAGCTACAAAGTGTTGGCCACAAAGAACCTTCTACTGATTAAAGAGATAAAGTAATTCTTCAGGCAAAGTTGGACTTGATCATCTTGGAAGTGTTTTCCAACCTTAATGATTCTATGATTCCAAGTAGATGAGTATGGACAGCATGCTTACAGACCAAGAGGTGGCAATGATGGCCCAAGCTGTGACAATGAAGGACCAAGAGCTGGGATGTGCACAGCCAAAGGTACTAGCACAAGGGTTACAGCCAAGTCCTGGAAGGGGAATGGCTAATGGAAGTCACACAAGGGTTACAGCCAAGTCGTGGAAGGGTTACAGCCAAGTCCTGGAAGGGGTATGGCTAATCGAAGTCACACAAGGGTTACAGCCTGAGCACCCAAGAATTGGATGGTGCTGCCATCTTGACTCACTCTGGCCTGAGATGGACAACTGAAATAAAGAGGAGCAGCAAGGACATCGTGCTTTAAACAAGGAGACGGACGGTGACGACAGCTCCCGGTTAGCTGCAAGTTTATTATTTAAGTGATGCCAAGACGCTCATGGCGATGCTGCCTGGACACCGTCCTGGGGGAGAGGAAGCTGAAGGGCCCCGAGGCCGGAGGGGCAGCGCTGCCGGCCTGGCGCCGGGCAGCTCGTGCGGCTCGGTGCCCTCGGGACCCCCAGCGGGGCCGCGCCTCGCCC
>VZRL01002026.1:495874-507657 GCA_013397895.1 Origma solitaria
CCCGCCGCCCGGCTAGGGGCCCGCGCAGCACGGCCAGGCCGCAGCACCGCCCTCATGGCCTGGCGCCCGCATGGCGCCCACCTCACCTGCTCTGCTGCTTGCGCCTCTGCTGCGTCATTCGTGAATTAATTCAGTTTGAATTAAGTCATTTTTTACTGAATTTAGTGTTGGTTGCGACTGTTGCAAAATGTGGAATATGTAAAAATTTTCTTAAGGGTGTTCTGTGATGTTTGATCTGTGTGTGCTTTCAAGCCGCATCGACAAGAAGGGAGATTTAATCTGTGCAACAAACAGAAGCTCACAAGCTCTAAGTGATGTCCAGGTGTTAGAAAAACGAATTATTGTTGGTAGAGTTGCCTTGTTAATGTTTAGGGCTGGATTTACTTCATTATCTCAGACGTAGAGGGAGTTTAACAAAGCTTGGGGAGGTTTTACCACTGATGGTGGACACAGGGAATGCAGAATTGATGTGCCACAAAGACATCTGGCAGAACTGCCAAGATAAGAAAGAAACGAATAAACCCAAGCTGGCAACTCTGCTGAATCAGCTCCAACTGGGTAAAGGGTAATTCTGGCAGGGGGAGATCAGAACCACCAACTCATGGACCACTGACCCAAGAAACCTCCGACCCAAAAGAAGAGAAACACTGAGCATGGCACTAACTAGTATGAGAAGCAAGAGCATAGACTATAGAACATTAATTTAAAAAGAACTATGTAACTTGTTGCCAATAAGCACTGATAGCTTATTAAAAAAAACATTTGAAACGGTGTGTGAGATACAGATTATTGAGTTTTTTTATTGTGAGCAATGTCGGACATTCCCAGCACCCACAAGTTGATAAGGACAATGCTTTCCTGTCTCTTTAATAATTAAATAATTTATCTGCTAATTAAAACTTGGTCTTAAAGGAAATCTCCACTTCCCAGTTTATCTGATTTACACAGTTAAAGGCTGGTGCTGAGCAGCAGCTGCATTTCGGTGGTGACTGAAGGGACCCGTATAGAAACACTGTCCTTCAGCTAGCCTGAAATGCTGGATACAGAGTATTGGGATTCATTTAGGAAATCCTCTCAGGTCTCCCTTAGAAATTATGGCATTCCAAGGACAGAGATAATTAATGTGATAACTTAATAATACTTTTCACTTATGCAATAATCCTCATCCTCAAGTCTAATTTAAAATAATCCTTATTCCGAAGTCTAAATTCTAGTTTATGAGTTGTTTTTGTGAAATTTTTCAAAGAATTTGTTGGGTTTTTTTTAAATGGCAAAAGATGTTATTTGTGAACTGTGAGCCTGATGTGAAATTTTATAGTAATTTTAAAAATAATTTTATCTTTAGATAGCTACAAATTAAAATAATTAATATTTTAATTTTTTTTAAATGGGGACAAAATACAGTAACCAAAAAATGTAATAGGGATTTATATTTAATTTTTTTAAGAGTAAGGAATTCTAAAATAGTCTCAATATAGGGCTGCACGTGGTAAGGGTTCCCCAGGTGTTGTGCACAAAAGAACACTGAAAACACAAGTGTCCCAAAGGCATGTGGGTCACAGCACAGATGTGCTGTTCACGTGTGGAGCAGCTGAAAATGCACAGATCTCTGAATAGGATTTTCTAGGAATACAGAAAATAGAGAAATAAATTTCCTAAATAATAAACATAATAAAGAATAAACATTCATTTAATGAAAATGTTGAGAAATTCAAGTATGAGGAAAATCTTAAAAGATGAGTTTGGTTTAGGAATTAAGATATTAAGGCAAATAAACTTGCTTTTTCGCATTCTGGTTTCTGAGGCATTGCAAAGGCCGCGTGCATGTTTTCAGGCTGAAGTTTAGAAAGTGTATGTGTTTTTGTGTTGACTAAACCTCTGCAGTGCCAAATGCTCAGCCACTCAGGATAACCTCAAATACCACCAGAACTCCGGTGGGGTCACAAGACTCGCCAAAACTACTGTAACTTCTTGGGGCTACATTGTAAATTTCCATAGTATCATATAAAATGAACTTGTTCGAGCATTCTAATGGGAAGGGACATCTTTGTATCATTGCGTGGTTCTCCTAACTAAATTAGCGAGTGATGGAAATATCTGAACTTTCAACATCTAACAGAAAATGCTTTCAGGCCACTACACAAAGTATTTTGTGAGAAATAGATCCTATCCCTAGGATAAGTTATAAAGTTATAAATCAGCTGTGTGCTGTTGATATCTTTGCCTGCTGCAAGTTTGCTGAGTCTGATGGATGACGGACAGATGAGGGAGTGACAGTGAGAGCCACGATCTAAAACCAGATCGGCCCTGGTGTGGTCTGAGACATCCGAGCCTCTTCTCTCTGGGGTTTTGGAAGCAGAGCAGGATGTTCTCCAGCTTGCTCAGACCTGGCTTACTCTTAACTCTTAGGTGGTGTTTTTGGCTTAGCTTTGGGGAGACCTAATTGTGGCCTTCCAGTGCCCGAAGGTGACAGCAGGAAAGATGGAGAGAGACAATTTACAAGGGCCTGGAGGGAAAGGAGGAATGGCTTCACACTCAAGAAGGCAGGGCTAGATGGGATATTTGAAAGGAATTTCAACCTGTGAGGGTTGGAAGGCCCTGGCACAGGATGCCCAGAGAAATTGTGGCTGCCACTGGATCCCTGGCAGTGTCCACAGCCAGGTTGGACAGGGCTTGGAGCAGCCTGGGGTAATAGAAGCTGTCCTTGCCCGTGGCAGTGGGTGGGACTGGATGGGCTTTAATGTCCCTTTCAACCCAAACCATTCCATGACTCTGTGATTCTACATGAACTGTCTGTGTACTAATGTGGCTAAAAAAGACACTGCAGAATACGTAGATAATGTGGTGATGACTCCTGCAGAGCAGACAAAGATAAATGCCTGGATAAGGCAGGGAAAAGATAAGATTGTTCCACACTATTGTTTTTGAATTGCTTTTTAATTCACCCCTGGAGTGCCAACATTACAATCTGCTACACAATCCTGCGTGAGACTATTCCTCTTTAAACCAGTGACATTTAAAAAGGAACCACGAAACCCCTCCACATGCAGGCTGCAGTTCAGTGAACTGGATGAATGATCTTTGCACATCCCCACGGGCATGCACAGCTGAATATAGATCACCCAGAAAACCTGCCAGCCGTTCAGAGTGGGGCTGGGCTCTCCTGAACCCTGCCAGCCCTGTGGGTTGGGGCTGGGCACTCCTGCCTCTGCTCCAGTGCAGGGTCTCTGCAGAGAATTCCAGCTGCAGGTGGAACAGCCTTGCTGTTTGTTTCGGGCCAAGCACAAATTAATAACAACAAATAATCTTGTTTCCTTTCCAGCGAGCATCCAAATAGGACAGCTTTGGGAGGTGGGCGGAGGAAAACATAGCTGTTGCAGATGTTGTACCCACAAAGAATCATGCAATTTTTAAGGTTGGAAAAGACCTCTAAGATCACCAAGTCCAACTATCAACCCACCACCACCACCACAGTCACCACTAAACCATGTGGTGCTTTGGGCACTTCTTTGTCCTTGTTGTGGGGGACCGAGACTGGATGTGGAGATGAGCAGCAAGTGGCCTTTTCCATCCCAGAGATGGGCAAAACTGCAGAAACCTCTTAACTATAGGTGTTCTTGCGCTGCAGACTCTTCCAAGGTGGGACTGTAATTCTGCAAGAAAATACAGGGAGTATTTCAGTGGAAAAACAATTACAGTGGCGTCTCCTCTCGGGCCCTGAGCAGACAAGGGAGACCTGAGGGCAGCGAGGATGTGAGTTTATGTCCCAGCTTGAGGGCTGCTCTGGCTTTGTCCCTCCACGTGCTGGGTGGGATTTGCATTTCCCTGGCCCTGGTGATGTCAGGGGCTGGCAGGACAAAGAGGAACAGGAGGCTTGGAAACAACAAGGATCAAGCAAAGAGAAAAGCCAAGTTTTAAAAAACGAATGCTTAGTCATAGAGACACAGATGCAGGAGGGCTGGCAGGGGCCTATTTCCATCCTGAAACTCCCCCTCATTCCCAGACTTGCTCTGGCTGTGTTTGCTGTTGAGATAACATCCCCTTCCCCCACCACCCACAGATAACTGAAGGAGCAGCCGTTGAAAAAGGAAAAAAAAAAAAAAAAAGCAGTTGCCTTGCTCTGCCTGCAGGAGAAATGTCAGGAAGTGTCTGGTGGTGGGTGGGATGAAAGGAGGAAGCTGAACTCTAAAGAGAATATTCTAGCTCTGCTCGTGCAAACAAATGCCCCTCTGTATTCTGCTTGATAAGAACATCCAGGAGCAGGTCCTCCTGCATGCAGGAGCGTGCAGTAACTTACACACCTCTGAGGGATTTATCTGTACACGCTGCATTACCCCCAGCACTCCATGAACTGGAGGGGAAAGGATGGAAACAACTCGGGAAAAGCACAAGCATCATCAATAATTAATAGTGCCTTTTTTGTAATAGGAATGATCCAATATTAATTATGAAGTTAATTTCTGTTTGGATGGTTTGTGCATGTGTATAAAATTTGGACCAGGATTTAAGTTCAGTGCAATCATGCTTTTATTCTAATTACAATAATTATAAATCTATTTTGCATCCTCTTTTTAAGACTCAATAACACAGCCTTTTGTTTCCAAACATGCCAGACAGCAGTTTTTGCGCATCAAATATGGTAGCTCAGCTCCCCAAAGTGAATCTGGTTATAAATATAAAAGAAATTGTTTTAGTTCATTGTCACTGTGCAAATGTGAAAATAAGCCCAGAACACAGGTCAAGAAAGTACTTTGGATTTCTAAAGTCACAGAGTCAACAGGGAGGAAGGAACTTAATTGCACACATCATGAAATATTTAAACAGTGACCAACGTGCAGATGTGGGATGCAGACTTTTATAGCTAATTCTGTGTTACAAACAGCTGATGCTGCTCTGCATCAGAGGCTCTGTATCTTTCTTACTCTGGAGCCTTAAAAATTGTCAGCGCACCATTTTGAAGCTTATTTTTTCTACTGGGTGATCTGTTGGGAAAAATTCTACGGCAGAAGCATGAAACCCAGAGGAAGAGCTGAGTTTCCTATTTAACTGTAGACTATCAGCTCGATGCCCCCTTAGACATGGCTGCATCTCATCCACAGCAGGTTGGTGGGTTGGAGGTTGCCATAAGAGCAAGCAGAAAACTTCTCTTTGTTGCAGGTTGTTTTCTTATATGGTCATTATCTATTTCCCAACTATATCCATGCCTTGCTTGTGCCACCAGGATAGATTTATTGGAAAGTTTTTCCCACAGAAATCCAGTTTATAGTAACAGAAGTTTCATTGCAGGTTTATGGCAGATTCTTTTGTTGAGGCACTAGAGAGGAAATGTGAGTTTTCTTTTTGCTTTTGAGTCTTTCCTTTCATTTTTTCATTTGCTCTTGTCTCCCTGCATGAAATCCAAACTCCCACCTCAAGTAAACCTCCTTGCTGTGACAGCCCCGTGGTCCCTTGGCAGTGCAAGATTTCGTGCTGGCACCAACCTGTGCCCTTTAAGCCCCCGGAGTAAAATGGGGTGAGATCAGTAAAACCTACACGAGACTGCCTGCAGGCTCTGATAGACATCGTGATACCATGATGTTTACAGAGTATTATTTGTCATAATAGATGCCAAAATTAATTTTCAAAAAGGGAACTGTTAGACTTTTGCAAAATCTGAGTGTGCTCAAGGTCTGGGATAGGTGTCAGGTGGTCAGACCAGTAATCCGCTAGGAAGTCTCTTCAAGTGCCTGATGCTACAGCAGGATTAATTTTATCTTTGTCTTCTGAGAGCCACAGAAGCATATTATGATTAGCCTCTGGAGCTCTTTGGCCACTGGTGTTGTTTGGAGACATCTCGAATCTTTATTGTAAATTACTGCCCACTCACAAACTCTAGTTGCTGCTTTTTAATATCACCCTGAATTCGTGCTGTGGCTACATCACTTTTTCCAAATGCACAATAAAACTGTTTATTTTAATACTTCCACCATTATTGTGTTATGAAAAAAATGCGTTTGATTTTCTGTTCCCCCTTTTGTGTGAATTTATCTTTTAAAAATAGCAGTGGATTAAAAAGTATATATACAGAGAAGACATTGCCAGTCTTTAAATTTTTGAGAAAGTCATGGCAGTCTGATGAAATACAGCATTGTGAGTCTACTCCCTTCTGCCCCACTGACATTCCATGCATAGCCAAACATTAACCAGAGCTCAGCTCAGAACTGCTGGGATTTTGCAGAGCTGATGTATCTGTTCCCTGCTTGTCTCTCTGTGAGATGGAAGAATGGGATTCTCTGTAACAGCTACATCCCGTTCTTGTCACATAATTATTGTCATGGAATCACAGAATGGTTTGGGTTGGAAGCGACATTAAAGCCCATCCAGTGTCACCCCTGGCATGGGCGGGGACACCTTCCACTATCCCAGGCTGCTCCAAGCCCTGTCCAACCTGGCCTTGGACACTTTGAGGGATCCAGGGGCAGCCACAGCTTCTCTGGGCAACCTTGTGCCAGGATCTCCACACCCTCACAAGGGAGAATTTCTTCCATATGTCAAGCCTAAATTTCCCCTGTTGAGAATGAAGCTATTCCCCCTTGTCCTGTTACTCCAGTTCCTGATGGAGAGTCCCTCTCCATCTTTCCTAGAGGCCCCTGTAGATACTGGGAAGTGCTGTGAAGTCTCCAAACAACTTCTCCACACTGGACATCCCCAGCTCTCCCAGGCTGTCTCCATAGGCGAGGTGCTCCAGTCCCCTTATCAACTTCATGTCGTTCCTCTAGACTTGCTTCAACAGTTCCATGTTCCCATTATGCTGAGGGCACCAGAACTGGATGCAATATTCCAGGGTAGTCTCACCAGAGAGGAGTAGAGGGAGAGAATCCCCTCCCTCAGCCTGCTGGCCTCGCTCCTTTGGATGCAGCCCAGGACACAGGACACAGTTGGCTTTTTCAGCTGCATCTAAAGGACTGTGGCCAGCAGGTTACAAAATGTGACAGAGTTTTAAATTCCCTTAATCAAAGAAATACAAAATTGAATTCTCTATAGTAGAAAACCACAGAAAATTAAATTCTCTTAATAGATGACATGGATGCTGTTAACTGTAGGGCAGTGGGATAAATTCTAGTTTTGTCTATCTCATTTCTCTCCACAGCTCAAGGACATGTCTGGATTGATTGCTTTGTCGTGCAACTGTGCTGAGTGTTCTTGCAAGGCAGTGAGCATCCTTAACTCCAATTAACATCACCGGGAACAGAGGGCTCTTGGAGCCTCTTGGGACACAGTCTTGGCATGCTCAACTGTCCAAGGATCACTCTGCCCACTGGCACAGCAGCTACTGCTGAGAGAGACACAAACAGCAAGAGGATGGGAAGATCAGTTTGTCCAGATTGTGTGATCTTGTCAAGTCACAGAGCTTCCCAGTCTCAGGGGTCTCTGTTTTTAAGCCTATGGGCATATTTGTCATGGTATAGAGAAAAAATATCTTAGAGAGCAGATTTAATCCATACTCAAGGAGTGGTGAAAACAGTGCCAGAGGGAGAGGAGAACCCTCATAACTGAGTGTCAAGGAAAGCTGCTGTGAGCTGAAGAGCCATTGGCCACTCCTGCCATCCTGCCTCAGCTTCTGGTAGAGGTGATGCTGCTGGCACTTTGGTTCCTCCTTTATTCTATCAAAGGTGGCACTTGTTCATGACACTGTGGTGAGCCCCAGAGTGATGAAATATTCTACAGGAATCCCTGTTCTTCCAGGCAGGTTTATCCCAGACTTGGTTTAGGAGAGCTGCAGCAGGGCAAGGACTGTACCCTGCACCTTCAGGGTGCCTCCCTGCTCTGCTCTCCCTCCCCACGCCTTCCTTGGCTTCCTGATTCTTAGAATTCCTGAGCACCTCTAGTTCTGGGACATACTGGAATTTGTGCGAACAGCCCTTAAACTGTTTTCTTCTTGGTCAAAAATGCCCAGGGAATGCCCAGGGAGTGCAGACATGGCATCTCCTCACAATATTTAATTGCTTCTTCAGTGGGAAGGGATGTTAGTGGGATTCATGTTTATTTGTACTTGGGACACTAACAGAACCTCATGGGGTAATTATTCCTAATTAGCAGCTTGGACACACGCTGCTCCTTCCTCCTACAATCTGCAATTAATAATACAGAGATAATTCAGATTTCTCCTTGCCAGCCTTATGTTTATTTTTATAGGAGAAGGAAACAGTTTAGGAAAAAATTATCTAAATCAATCCCCTGCTGAGCTCCATGCAGGGATTACCTGAGGATTATCCTGTGCTCATGGCAGCTGAGACATTCAGAACTTTGGGCACCTCTGTGTCAGCCTGATTCCCTCTGTCATATTCCTCTAAGGCTGCTACAGGTCTTTTCCTCATTAGTCACAGACTGCTTCTTACCACAGCTTAATTCAATTTCTAGATCAGTTATACAGTATGAAAAATCTTCAGCATTAATAACACTCATGTTATTTTTAAATAGATTAATGTTCTAAGGGTGAAAAAGGTCTGGAGTTCTTCCTTTCTTGCTTCACTCGATGGCCCATATTAAACTGAGTAAATTTATGTGTGCACTGAACATCCCAATAAACAGATCGATGTGAAGGATGGAGAAATACTTACCCCAGTTGTCATAGAGAATTTCCAGTCTCAGATATGTTTGTTTACAGTGGAACATACTGGGGAGAACATCCCAAGCTTTCTTATTCAGTGTTTGTTTTTGTATGAAACCAGCAAGCTGCCCAGCATGAACACTTACAAAACAGGTGATTGTTAACAGAGGTTGTTTGGTTTTTACTTCAAGTCCTGCTCAGGCATCAGCTTTTCTTTGATTTGAAGACCAGGATAAACACTCATATTGCAGCTGGAAGACATGGACTCTTACCCTGGCCTCTTCTAGATTTGGGGAAATTCAAAGCTACTTTGTGGATTTCAGGTAAATTCTGCAGATTTTTGTTGTACAGATTTTTCAGAGAGTCACAAAATTGCAGAGTATCTCGAGTTGGAAGGGATCCACAAGGACCATGGAGTCCATCTCCTGGTCCTGCACAGAGACCCCAACAATCCCACCCTGTGCATCCCTGGGAGTGCTGTCCAAACGCTCCTGGAGCTCTGGCAGCCTTGGGGACATGACCATTCCCTGGGGAGCCTGGGCAGTGCCCAGCATCCTCTGGGGGAAGAAATTTTCCTAATATCCCACCTAAACCTCCCCTGTCACAGCTCCAGCCCTTCCCTTGGGTCCTGTCCCTGGTCACACAGAGCAGAGATCAGAGCTGCCCCTCCCTTTCTCTGTTGTTCTGATTCTTGTTGTGCAGATTTTTGCAGAGTTAGGAGGAGAATTATACTCTTTATTTCTTTTGGAGAATGATAAAATATTAGTAACTCCCCAAAATACAGTTCACTTATACTTAGGACACAACAAAGGCAAACCCAACATTTCCACTCAATATTACTTCTTTCCTGAAGAGACAGAATGAGATGTGACAGTGAGGCAATGCCAGTTGTTTGTGTGTGGTAAGAGCCAGTCCCAAACTTGCTCATGCAGTGATTTAACCTCTGAGACACCTCGTGGTGGAAACACTCACTGCCGGCAGCGGGGCCACAGCCAGAATCCATTTTAAAACAACCTGGAGTTTACATCCTGCAGCGCTTGGAAGTGGCTGAAGTCCCACAGCCAGCACAACAGTGATTCTGGGCCAGGATAAATCCGTGGCTTCTTTTCATTTAAAATATATGAAGCCACAGGGAAATTTGTTTTGTTGCTGTCCTGTGAGGAAAGGCTGGGAGAACTGGGGTTGTTCAACCTCGAGAAAAGAAGGTTTTGGGAAGATCTAATTCTTTCCAGTATCTGAAAGAGCTGACAGAAAAGATGGAGAGAGACAATTTACAAGCGCCTGGAGCGACAGGACAAAGGGGAATGGATTCCTACTGCCAGAGGGCAGGATGAGATGGATATTGGGAAGAAATCCTTCCCTGTGAGGGTGGGCAGGCCCTGGCACAGGTGCTCAGAGAAGCTGTGGCTGCCGCTGGATCCCTGGAAGTGTCCCAGGCCAGGTTGGACAGGGAGCAGCCTGGGACAGTGGAAGATTTCTCTGCCCATGGCAGGGGTGGCACTGGATGGGCTTTAACGTCCCTCCAACCCAAGCTATTCCGTGATTCTATGATTCAATGAAGGACGAAACTGGCCTTTGACTTCCCCAGGGTATCAGAAATGTTTTTGAGATTGATGATGTTTTATCACAGCATTGCCACGGTTCCAGGTCTGTGCAATTAACATGGGATTTCCCCTCGAGTTTCACACGGGGTTTGTTTTTGCTTTTTCCTAACCTGAAACTGAATGTGAAACATCCTTGGGAGCTTGAGAGGGGGATGGACTGCAACACTGGTGAAGGGAATGTATAAAAACATTGTGCTGGTATCACATCGTGTCTTCTGCACGGCGCTGCTGAAGAGGACACTAAAGAGATGGAATGTGCTTTTGGCATGTTTTCTGTAGCCACTATGGACTTGGTACAGCTGCTTTGGGTTTTTTTTACCTCAGATTTACCTCAGAATGCACTGTGTACATTTTGGGGAATTGGCGAATCGTTTTTTGTCAGCACCAAGACATGTCCTGCATTTCCAGGGCGTCTGGAAACCGTGGATCGCTGTTCCCAGATCAGGGAGTTTGTTTTTGGTGCTTCCTTGCCCGACTTTTCACACAAAACAGAGCGAACGTGACTCCCCCATGTTGGCGCCGGGGTTTCACTACCACCCTTGAATGCATAAATCGGACTTTTTATGTCAGATTGGGTTTCAAAACAGAAACGATCGCTCCGGTCGCGAACTGAAGCAGCGAGCTGTAATTGAAAATACGTTTGTTTGACATTTTTCCAGCCGCACAGGGGCTGAGGGTGCCCTGAGGCGCCGCGCAGCCGGGCCTGGGCCACGCCTCCGCCTGAGTGACAGCTGAGCCAGCCAATCACGGCCCGCGCTGCCGCCGTGACTGCGCCTCCCGCCGCTCAAACTGCCCAATCAGCACTCGGGGGGTTAACGGACCGGCCCGTGCCAACGTCGGCGGTCAAACGCGCCAATGGACAGAGGGCAGGCTCGTTACCAATGAGATCAAAGAGTTAGAGGAACTGCATCACGCTATTGGTGATTTTGCTTGTCTGTCATCGCCGCCGGGGCCAGGGGTTGGCTGGTGGGGCGGAGGGGGGTTTCCGGGGGCGGGAACACTATATTAGGGCCGGACAAAGGCGGCGGCGAGGCCGTCCACTTCGCCGCCATTTTGCGCAGCGGGCGCTGAGCAGCAGCAGCCGCCGCGGCCGGAGCTCTCGCCTCCTCTCCGCCTCCTCCCTCCGCTCCACCATGTCGCGGGATCGCTTCCGTAGCCGTGGCGGCGGTGGCGGCGGCTTTCACCGGCGCGGCGGCGGTGGCGGCCGCGGCGGCCCCAACCATGATTTCCGCTCGCCGCCGCCCGGCATGGGCATGGGACAGAACCGCGGCCCGATGGCTGGCGGCCCGCAAGGCCCAGGGGGCCCGCCGGGAGGAGGCCCGAAGCCCGAACCCCCGAAGCCGCCCACGTCCACCTCTGCTCCGCCTTCATCATCCTCCTCAGCCTCCGCCACCACAGCGGGACCCACCGGCAGCCAGGCGGGAGCGCCTCCATCCTCTGCGCTGCCCGCGGGGCAGCAGCCACAGCAGCAGCCGCCGGTGTCGGCTCCCTCGTCGTCTCCCTCCGGCCCACAGCCGCAATCCAAGCCCAGCCCCAGCCCGACGCCGGCCGGCGGCCCTAAGAAAGGACAAGGACAGTCTCCCGGCGGC
>VZRL01002026.1:507774-529309 GCA_013397895.1 Origma solitaria
CCCCCCCCACACCTCCCTGAGGCACAAGATGGCGGCGGCTCCGCGCGCCCGCGCCGCCATCTTGAGGGGAGGAGCGCGGGGGAGGTGGCGGCGCCTTAGCGAGATCCGAGCGGTCCCGGGGTTGCGGTTTGGGTCCGTCGCGTTGCCTGGGGCTGCGGTTTGGGTTCCCTCGAGGTGCTTCTCGCAGTGGCATGGGGCTGTGATTTGGATCCCCTCGCGGGGCCCCGGCGGTCCCGGAGCTGTGGTTCGTATCTCTTTGTGGTGCCATGAGACGATGGCTGGGGTCCCCTCGCGGTACCCCTGGCGGTCCTCGGGCTGCGGTTTGGGTCCCTCGGGGATCCTCAGGGCTCCCTGCAGCTCGGTTTGCAGCACACAGTGACGGCTCGAACTGGTCTGATTCTTTGTAGGGGTTTAAAGCGAACCTCTCTCTCCTGAGGCGGCCCGGGGAGAAGACATACACGCAGCGCTGCCGGTTGTTTGTTGGGAATTTGCCTGCTGATATCACAGATGAAGACTTTAAAAGACTGTTTGCCAAATATGGGGAGCCGGGAGAGGTTTTTATCAACAAGGGGAAAGGCTTTGGATTCATTAAATTGGTAGGCATTCATGTTGTGTGTTCATTTGTTTCGTTCTCGCAATGTGGCGGTGTACAGTATAGTTTTCTAAAACCGGGTTTTAAACTTCCTCCAGGAATCTAGAGCTCTTGCGGAAATCGCAAAGGCAGAGTTGGACGATACCCCCATGAGGGGCCGGCAGCTCCGCGTTCGCTTTGCCACACACGCCGCTGCCCTGTCGGTGCGGAACCTCTCACCTTATGTGTCCAACGAGTTGCTCGAGGAAGCTTTTTCCCAGTTCGGTCCGGTGGAAAGAGCTGTTGTGATTGTAGATGATCGAGGTAGATCAACAGGAAAAGGCATTGTTGAGTTTGCATCAAAGCCAGCTGCAAGGAAAGCGTTTGAACGGTGTACTGAGGGGGTGTTCTTGTTGACAACGTAAGTAGTTCGCCAGGATTTTTTAGTTTCAAGCTGAATAAAGATTGTAGGATTCTAGTTTTTGAGAATGGAGGCTCTTACAGAGAAGTAAAATGAGTATTTTCTGTTCAGCACTCCCAGGCCAGTTATTGTGGAACCTTTGGAACAACTGGATGATGAAGATGGTCTTCCAGAAAAGCTTGCTCAGAAGAATCCGATGTATCAAAAGTAGGCACTATGTTTTGATATAAAGAGGGTATCAATGAAGCTTTAAGGAATATTGCCCCTGGCACTGAGGAAGATGGAAAATTTTTCCAAAACAGGCTTTAGATTTTCAGTTGTATTTCCAGTTCTTGGAGGGTTTTTTGTTCATTGTTTAAAGTAACATGATTTGTTTAGTGTATTCTTTTAAGTGTTACACAAGGAGTTTTCTACATTGTATTACAAAGAAATAGCAGCTCGACAGATGGTTTTGGTGTATGCAGAAACTTGAAAAATAAGACTTGAACTGTTTGATGCTATTGTTGAGAGCTGTCATCGCCCTTAAGGCATGTCTTGGGTTGATGGTCCCATGGGGAACTTGGAAATTTACATTCATGGGTTGAAATGAGAAATAAAGTAAAATTTTAACTCATTCCATGATTAGCATAAACTTGTTGCATGTGGATTTGCCTTATGAGCTGACTACTGGCATACAGGAACAAAGAGTTTAGAGAAGTATTAAAGAGAGTCAGGAGAAATCTTTCCCAAGACAGCAGTTTTGTGTTAGAATCTCTATATTAAAGCTGCTTGTTGTAGGAATTTTATATTTTCCCAGCTCACAAAAGGGAGTGCAGGGAGGGAGAGATCCAGTCGGTCTGGTTTGGCTCAGAAAGCATTCAAAATTCCTTGCTTTGATCAAAAATTGTAAGTGGTTTAGAGGCAGCTTTGAGAAGAATGTGGATTAGTACAGTTTTCCAAAATGTTGAAATACTTTATATTGCTATTGGAAAGCTTTTGAACTTGGTTGTTTTGTTCCATTAATTACTGAATTTTAAATTCCAGTTTCTTTGTATGACAGAACAAACTGTTGGTCCTCAGACATTTTGAGAACTATTTAAGTGAAAGCTAAGGCTGTTACTTGCCTTTGACACAGAGTGCTTTTGCACCAGAAAAATCCACCTCAGTTGGGCCTGCTTGGGCAAAGGCCTGTCTTGTGTTAGGATTTTGTACCTGGAATTGTCAGCAGTGAAGTGTCTAAAACCAGTTAAGAACAAGATAAACAAGCAGAAGCAGTCTGAAGATTTGCTTGGATGTGATTGTGCAGGAGTCTCCATATTTGCTGTGATAATTACTTGTATCAAGCGCTATTGTCTTAAGTGTGGAAGATGCAGCACTTCAATTGCAGCCAGTTCTCTATCCCATGGTTGTCAGGTATTCTCAGGGTGCCCTTGATGTTCCCTGATAATTCAGTTATTTTGCTTGTGATCTTGAATTGACATTGAGTTTCCAGGTTTGCCCACTCTGAGCAGCTTCCTTTCTGCAGGGAAAGAGAGACTCCTCCCCGTTTTGCTCAGCCTGGCAGTTTTGAATTTGAATATTCCCAGAGATGGAAATCTTTAGATGAAATGGAAAAGCAGCAGAGAGAGCAAGTGGCAAAAAACATGAAAGATGCCAAAGACAAACTTGAAAGTGAGATGGAAGATGCTTATCATGAGCATCAGGCAAATCTCCTGCGTCAAGGTAATTTGTTCTGAATTCTTATTATCTTCTTGCTTTAAATGCTTATTTAAATACATGGTTGTTTATGGTTTAGTGAGTAAATTTATGCTTCTGATTATGAGAATTTCAGAGTTAAAGAGGAACTGGGTAGTTTCTTGGTATTTGTTTCAGTGGTTTATTGGCAAGAATAGTGACACTGGAAGGTACTTCCCTGTCACAGTGCAGCTGAGGTGGATCTAATTCAGATATGATTAAAATGTGACGTTTTGTGAAAAAGCTGCTCACAGGCTTCATTCCTGCAGACCTCATGAGGCGCCAGGAGGAGCTGAGGCGTATGGAAGAACTTCATAATCAGGAAATGCAGAAACGCAAGGAAATTCAGCTGAGGTTAGTTTGGCTTTCATGGGATTTTATTTGAAGTTACATTTATAGTTTTTTTTTTTAATTACTTATATATGAAAGTTTTTATTTTTCAAGAAACACCATTGCTGCTTCAGTTTGTGTTTGCGAAATTGAACTGCTGTGTAAGTTTCTTCTCAACTATTTTAGCATCATAAAATATGGGGTTTTTTTGCTTAAGCGTAATCATTCAGTGCCTTTGTAATTGCTGGAGTAAGTGATGTTGGTGTGTGTTCAATGTGCTCCACTCCTGGGGTTTAACAGTCTACTTTGGGGTGACCAGGCAGGAGGAGGAGCGTCGCCGGCGGGAGGAGGAGATGATGATCCGTCAGCGGGAGATGGAAGAACAGATGAGAAGACAGAGGGAAGAGAATTATAGTAGAATGGGTTACATGGATCCAGTAAGTGACATCATGGCAGGTTTGGGATGTGTTATCATGTTTGGGAATTGTGTTGATGTATTTTCAAGGTCGCTGTGTTTTGCTTCCTTTGGGTTGGCTACAGCACTATGTTTGTGTAGGGGCAGTGTACATACTTTGTCTTCAGAAAAGTCTGGATTTTGGTGGTTGATTATCCAAATTAAAAGTTGTTTCTTCTATGCAGAGGGAGCGAGACATGAGAATGGGTGGTGCTGCTACAATGAACATGGGAGGTAAAGAATCTTTAAGTAATTACTTCATGTGGGTAACTTTGAAATTGTCAGAATATGATTATATATTTCTCTTTCTTAGATCCTTATGCTTCAGCAGCCCAGAAATTCCCACCTCTGGGAGGTGGTGGCGGCATAGGTTATGAAGCTAATCCAGGAGTTGGCCAAGCAGCCATGAGTGGTTCTATGATGGGAAGTGACATGGTAACGTATCCTGTGGTGGCTTTAGCTTAGCAAAAGGGAGTTCTTGTGGTTGGGAATGAGTTCTCCAGTGTTCCGATGGTTGTGGAAATGTCACTGTTAACTGCTGACTCTCTTGTCAGGTGTTTAACACAGGGCAATGTGGCAGTGTGTAGCACTAGAGTAGTTTATAACCTTTATGGTAGCTTACACACTCAGAAATTGTAAGTGGATTCAAATGTGCTCTTAAGCATATTTGCAATTAACTGACTTCATTGGACTTTGGAAATTCTGCGTCACTGTTAGGCTTGGAAGGATTTTTTATGAATTGTAGAGAATCTGACAAATTTCATCAAAATACATAATGCGGTAGCTTTTCAGTAATTTGGTATTCTGTACTGATGGACAAGAGAGATTTTTTTGTTCTCCTTCCCAATATATAACACTGTTTGTTTTGGCCCTTCCAAGCCTAGATAGGCTGGATGCATGTTGGTCTGGGTATGCTGTTCAGTCCAAAATCTGCGCTCAGGTCTGTTTCAGCAGCAGATTAACTTAAGTAATCATTGGTAAACAGCATATCCCTTAGTCTGTTCTGATGTTGCTGTAGAAGAGCAGAAATGCTGGTTTTTAGCTTCAGGCATGTTCCAGCTATCCTGGACTGTAGCCATTTGTGGTTCCTGTCTCCCAAAGGAATGATAGCCCGGTCTGTTTCCCTGTGTTGGGCATGACACAAAGGTAGAGCCTGTTAAAGCTACAGCATATCTCCTGTTCCGAGGTACGTTTCCAAACCGTACTATTTTTGGCACACTACATGTGTGGCTGGGCTTGGAGCCTGCTTGGTGTTCCTACACTGAAGCACCACGGATGCATATGACAGAAGTGCTTAACGGGCAGGATGGAAATCTGTTGGCTTAGGTGGCAATAGCAGTGTGCTTTCACCCTCCTGAAAGGGAGTACACCTGTAGCACAAGCTGAACTAAATGATTTTTGGGCGGGTTTAGGCCTCTGGCTTAATGTGCAGAGCTACCATAGTAGCTTGTCAGATATCTTCTGTTTTATCTTTTTGGGGAACCATATCTTTGGAATGGTAACTTCACAGAGCATCATTGATTCAGTAGACAGTGCTGTTGGCCTTAAGGTATCTCAATAATCTAGTGATATCTAAGCAGTTCCTGAGCTTCCTGTGAGCAGCTAGGCAGTGTGTGGTGGATACTATGTACATTTTTCTCCTGAAAACCATGGTACAGGTGCATGTTGAACTTGTGCAATAACTGAAATGTGATCTGGTCAAAGGGTGTGACAGTGAGGTGGATTAACTGCCTGGAGTTTCTTAGGCTGGGGATCTTTGCCACACAGTGCTGTCACAGTTCCTGGGCTGATACCTTTAAACAGAGCTGGTGATGAGCTGAAGCTGCCATGAATTAGGCAGTAATAACCTAAATAATATTTGTGAAACTCCTTTCTTGGAAGGATTTGATGCTGACTTTCAGAAGTCAGGAGCTCCGAAGTGTGCATTCTCAGTTACAGATACTTTTTTGTAACAAGCCACCTACCATTGTTCTGTGACTCAGTAGTGGGAATCTTGGTTGAAATGAAAATTTAAAGCTCTCTTTGACCTCATAATGTGTAAGTTCTGTAGGTTGAATGCTGATCACACCTACTAATACAGTAACTGAATGAAGTACATGCAACTAGAGGTACTAGTAAATAGACCTGAAGTCTCTGCTTTATTGCAGAGTAACTTAGCTGTTACATCTTGGTGTGAAACCTTTCAGTGCTGTGAAGTTGTGAATTTTCCAAGAGCTTGTGGTGAAGGTGGGGTGGGAAGGGAGATACTGCCTGGATGCACACAACCCTCTGTGCATAGCTCTAACTGGAAACACTGAGTGCTTGGAACACGTTTTGCATCTGATGCAGCACCAGCAGCTCTGGAGTATGTGGGGTTTGAACAAGTGCCAGTCTTTGCTCAAGCAGTTGCGTTGGTTAGGTAAAGCACTGGTCAGTAGCTTTTTTCACTTTTTTTTTTTCTTCTTGCAATGCAGTAGTGCTCACAATGAGTTTTGGTACTGCCAAAGGCCTCTGCAGTTTAGTCAGCAGACCGTAGTCTTAACCCCATCTTGAAATGCACATGGTCTCTAGACAGCACATGCCAGTCCTGGTGAGTAGGCATTCTGTTACATTTGATGAATGTCAGCTCCTGCTTCAGCCAACCGGAGCTGCAGTCTCTCATTAGGCTTATTTGGAAATGACAGTGATGTAATCTGAGCTTTTACTGCACTAAAGGTGAGAAGTTTGCAAGCTATTTGCATTAACTTGGTTGAAAATTTTGCTAGAGCTCATTTGGAAAAGTTGTTAATTCACATCTGCACTAATGCTTACATTTCTAGCACTGCAGGGAGGATCTGTTCTTTGTAACAGATGTATGAGAATGCATCAAGTGGGAACATACCTCAAGGCATGTGTTACAATAAACTAATTTTTAAATTACCCTTTTTTCCTTTCTATGTTCCCGGTACCTGTGGATCGGCTCAATGGTGATTGTATCGACGAACCTTGACTACGGAACCTTCTAAAAATATATACTTAACACACATGGACATCAACTACTTATAATGAACTGTTAATTCTGTTCCAATAGCGTCCTGAACGCTTTGGGCAGGGAGGTGCGGGGCCCGTGGGTGGCCAGGGTCCTAGAGGAATGGGGCCTGGAACACCAGCAGGATATGGTAGAGGGAGAGAAGAATATGAAGCCCCAAACAAAAAGCCCCGATTTTAGATGTGATCTGTAGTTTCATTCCAGTTTGTTTTTGTCTGTCTTGTTTAGACACCAACTTCTTAATTCTTGCATTTTAGTAAGAAAGCTACGTTTTTATGGATGTTAGAAACTTACTGACCTAATATTTGTAAGTGGTCTGTTTGGGCGAGTACAATTTAATTATGTAATGCAGTGTTTCAAAATCAAATTTAGCTGTTTTTTTGATGTATAACGTCCCTAACTTGATGGCAGTGTACCTTGTGCCACTGAATTCCCAAAGTGTACCAACCTTTTTTTTACTGTGCTTCAAATAAATAGAAAACTAAATGTAGTAACTCTTCTTGCCAGTCGTGGTTAAACACATGAGGCGGAATACCACACCTGCCACAGTAACCCGAGAGCCTCGAGCTGAGGTCGGACTAGACCAGGGTGTGGAACTGCAGTGAAGAGTGAAACCTCTTCCCACAGTGCCTCTCTAGCCAAAGATTGGGTTAAATTGTAGCCAAACTTTGCAGTAGGTGCAGATTTTTTGAGCAGTAATTGTGCTGCAATAAGGAAGCAAATGGAAATCTTAGAAGTGCTGTAAGATACATTATTTAAAGCTTCACTGCAAGCAGTGCAGTAATGAATTCCATATTTTAGCTATGGGTGGTGGGATGGTAGCACTTACCACCCTGGCAGTTAACTGCTTGGAATCTTGCAAAGACTTTAAGCAGAAGACCTAGCAATGGTTATTTTAAAATAAATTCATAGAATGCCTTGTATTGGCTGACTTCCTAACTAAAGGATTGTTAATGTGATATTTATATGCTGTTAAGCTGTTTTGAGATTACAGGATCTGGCCTTGCTCCATATTGTACACGTGCCTGAAATTGCTTGGCAAAAAGACCAGAAGTGTTACTCGAGTGATTAAGGTTAACT
The DNA here is from genome assembly GCA_013397895.1 of Origma solitaria. NCBI lineage: Eukaryota > Metazoa > Chordata > Aves > Passeriformes > Acanthizidae > Origma > Origma solitaria. The sequence goes on from VZRL01002026.1 coordinate 515,351, forward strand.
TGCTTATGTCCTCATGCTAACAGTGGACTAATTTGCCTAGTTCAGAATACAATCATTTGTGTTATGGGGACTGCAGGAGCTATTCTTAAATCGTGTAGCTGGTGGGCAAATCCTAAAATCCTGTATGTAAAATACAGCAATCAGCTTGCTTGCATGATGGTTATCGCTCTTTTATTATTGATGTTTGGAGATAATGCTTCAAAAGTAGTATCTGAATCTGGAGTTCTAAGAGTTAATACTACACAGTGCAAATAAACTCCCTTTAAGGTTCTTTTTGTAGAAGATCTGATGAATTCGTTAGTTTGCTGTTCATTTTATTAAGCCCCAGAAGAATTTCAAAGCATTCTGCACTCATTGGTAAGGTAGTTGCTTTGCTTGTTATTACACTGTACCAGGTGAGCTGGGAACGTGACTTCCCAGCATCAAATACCTCGGTGTTAATGCAGGATACTTCAACCTGCTTGGCACAAAGTAGGTAAATGTAGTTTGGCTGTACCTTCACATGATCCCCAACCACTGGAGTTCTGTGAATAGCTTTAATCTTCCCAACATCTTTCCATTCCTTGTGCTAAGCATTGGCTAATTCTAAATTTCTTGCTAAATTTTCCCTGTGGTTAAAACGTGTCAGATTGCAGTATTTTAGGGTGCAGATGTATGATCCCTCTTGGAGTACTGTTACCCCTTAAATGACAAAATAGCAAGTTGGGAAATGCTGATACAGGTAACACTGACTTGGAACATGAAGCTCACTGAAGAGCTATTCAGCTTGTTTGGTGAATGCTCTTTGTTTACCCAGAAGAGTTTGGGGGTTGATAACATGCTACAGCAATTAATTGCTCTTGAGGAAATTCCAAATTAGCAGTTTCTAAACTGCAGACCAAGTATTTGGAAGTTACTTGTATTGGATAGTTCACAAATGAGCAGTATCGATGCAATTTGCATTACTGAAGCGGTTTTAAACAGTATCTTTTCTGGAGGGTGTTCGCGGGACACCCACAAAAGTTGAAGGTGTCCGAGGTGGGGAATTCTGAACGTGAACATTAAATTAATTTTTTCAGTTTATTTTTCAGATTACATGTCATTCTTTATTAAAAGAGATGCTGGTGCATATCCTAAAGTATGTTCTTTTGTAGTTCTGTAACTTGGAAGAGTGAAGGATGCTGCTGTCCTTGTACCTTTACAGAGCTTGTCTTTGGGTACCCCTGTTTTGTACGTAAGCTACCGTTGCTAGGTATTGAAATAGCTGAGTTGCAAAACCATAATCAGTAAATATATTGAAAGATTTGGCAGTTTTCAAAACATCTGAAAGTTTGGTTAAATCTGGCTTTGTTGTAGCTGCATAAGCAGAATTTCTAAAACAAGTTCTGCTTTGAGTTGCATGTACTAAACAGGCATATGATGAACTAGCCAACTTCTTTTCAAGACCTTTTAAAGATGGTGTCTTAAAAGCTGGCAAACATCAACTTTAAAATCTGATAAAAGTTACTAAATGTGGGAGGCGAGAAAGTGATGTTCCTTTGATCTGTTCCTATGAGGTTTTGGACTTTTTTTATAAACTCAGATTTATATAATTGAATCTTTAAAACCATTCAGAAAAGTGCTTTGCTGGTCAGACCTGTTTTTAGATGGTCTGGATCACATAATATTTTTGTACTGGACTTGGAGGACATTGGCTGTTGCAATTTAGCTTGTTTTATCAAAATTGAGCCCATTTTGACACTTGGAGCTCTAAAAACTGCAGCAAGTAGAAACTGGTATCGTTATACATATGTCTTCAAACTTTCTCAGAAATGAATACAGAATAATCTTACCTTTTGGTGTAGATACCTTACACTAATCATTTATACAGCTGATGAGAAACTGAAACTGCTTTTGAGATTTTGTGGTATTTTTGTGGTAGACAAATTCTTGGCTTCTCCTTGGCAACCATTTACTGTGGCAGCAAGTTCTTGCTGGAGTTTGAGACTGCAATTTACACTTAAAACTAGTGGCCTGCTACATAACTGCATTTAGCCAGCATTTCTGCAGTTCATAACTGTGAGGAACGTAGTACCACAAATGGCAATGGACATTAGGACCCGGATGTAGTATTCCTGCTTGCTCCAAGATTCTCATTGCCGACTGCGTACAGGTAGGTAACAAGCAATATAATATAACTTGGTGACTTTCTATGTAATCTTATTCTGTGGGTATTCTGACATCACACTTCTGACTGTGGAATTACAGTGCAGCACTCCATACCTGTATGCTGAGCTTGCATCAAAGCTGCGTGGTTTTCGGTTTTAAGCTTTTGTCTCATTCAGAGGCAACAAGTAACTTACTGTGGTTCTTAGATGAGGATTTCCAGACCCGATTCCTCTGTACATACAACTTGGCTTGGGTGGATTTTTCTTAGCTCCGATGTAATGAAGATATTCTTAAATGAGCACTGTGGGGAAGAGGGAATGTGATCTTAAACTCACTTGACTAGTTGATGAGGTGCTCTCAGTGCCTAGAAAAGAACATGTTTAAGCTTTCTATAGTGACGAAGTGGCCCATCTGCAGCTCATCCCTGTGTAGAGTCTTGGCTTGGTGGGAATGTGTTAGTAACCACTGCTCTTGCCTTGTGTGTGCTACGTGAGAGTCACCACAAACTACTCTGGTACAAGCAGCTCTGAGACTGATCTGGAATATTTTTGAGGACATAAATGAGTGCTTGATTGAATATCCCTGTGAGTTTCATAGAGCTTATTGGACATTGCAGTTGTCTTAATTTTAACCTTTGATTGACAAGCCTGATACATTCCTTTGCTTTAATTGACAGTGATGAGATTCTGTACTTCTGCCTTGTAGATTCATCTTGGTAGTGTAATGTATAATTTCATTTTTCATCAGTCTTGGGATGTAATTCTAAACTCTTCATTACTAGAACTCCTGACTGTGGTGTTCCAGGATTAACATGCTTACGTTGCCAGACATCCAGACATGCTGATCTCCAGCTCTTTTGCATTAGCTCTTGAACCTGAATTACAAGGTCCCTTGTTCCATCAAATGATCTGGCTCTTGTCTGATACTCAGTTTATTTCACAGGTGTTGTAATGTGTTTTCCCTTACTCTACAAAGGTCTGCTTTGCATACTTGTTTCTGGTCACTTCTGTTGTCACTTCTGGACCCTTCTTTGTTACCTTCCAAGCAGGACTCCTGCTGGTAACAGGGATCTGCTGGACAACCTTGCCCTCTGCTGTAGCCACCTTTCCATGTTCCAGTGAACTCTTGAAGTAGCAGCTGCACCATAAGATAATGACAACAGGTCTTTGGTTACACCCCAGCGAGTGTAGCCCATGCCAGCTGGTCACACAGTGACACCTTGTCACAAAGTCAGTTTGGCTTTTCATGATGGTTTACCTTTATCTGTGGCTAGAATCCATTTTGTGATGGCTCATCTTTGCCTGGGACTGGGATCCAGTAGCAAACCTGCTGCCAGCCAGTGTGCTCTCAGGTAGCAGAACTGAATTAGTGATCTTAAACCATTGCTCAGATCTGACTTAAGTTTTTCCAGTGTGCTTTGAATACTTGACCTGCAGGAATGTTACGAAGGGGTTATTGGCACATCTGGCTCATTCTATGTACTTGAACTAAGCAGGTTTTTGACACTCTTGGAGCAAGCAATTTATGACTGAACCATGGGGCTCGGACCATCTCTGGCTGCAGTAATGAAACTTGGTGTGGTAGCAAACTTAAGTCATGTCTGCTCTAAGTCAATCTGTAACAAGTGGGTACAAGAAATGACATTCAAGTGCTTGCATTGTGTTTCATCTTGGTTTTATCTATGTGTGAAATACACTTTTTCTCAAAAGCTTACCTGAAGCTCAGAAGTGTGGTGTCAGAATACATCTGCGTACTGCTAGGCCCTCTGAGCAGAGCCTGGTGCTGGCAGGAGAGCACAGCACAGCGTGGATGGGGCTTTATTGTAACATTAACCATACAAAGTGTTGATTTGCTTGCAGTTCTCCCCATAGCTAAACACTGAGGCCTGTGAATAGTTTTAGGACTGGAGCAGTAATGGGGTTGCATGTCTCTGTTAATCATTGCCAGCTGCAGTGACATGATCAGGAAGGCCAGTGTTCTGTTCCATTATGTTCAATGAGGCTGAGCATGTTGGGAAGGATGCATCCAAGTATGCTGCTCTGGGGAATCACTTGGCTTCTTCCACTACTAGCAAGTTTGGAATCAGCTAATTAGCTTCAGATTTTTTCCACTCTCCATACCAGCTAGTGGGGCTGTTAAATAGCTGCTGCCTGGAAAAGGAAAAAAGGGAGGATTGGCCTTCTCCCACCTGTGTCATTGCTGCTAGGTAATGATTGACATGTTAGGACTTGGCTGTGCAATCCCGCAGTGGTCTGTGAACACCCCATCTCTATAAATGTTGCTTCTGAACACCAGTACCGAAGAGCTAACTGGGAGGGCTGCGAGGAGTGTGGCTATCAGGGACTGCAGTTTTCAAAGGATGCACAAAGATATAGTATCCCTTATGCATGGTGTTTGTTGCTATGGCAGAGAAAACAAAATGTGCATAACTCCTGCTCCCGAGGGCCGTGAGGAAACCCAGGTGGTGGGTTGGAGACTAAGCCTGAAGTTGTCCCTGCCTGGTCAGATCATGCTGTGCCCGTGGTGGGATCTGCCTCCCAACTGGAGCTGTCCGGAGTCTTGGACCACATCCCCAGCTCTCACCACTGCAGGCTGCCCTCAGCTATAGTAAAGGGGGGGGTCTTGAAGGAGGGAAGAACCTTGCTGAGGATAAAAGCAGTGACAGTGCCAACCTCTAGTGTCTGCCTTTGGCTTCTGAAGCACTTGTAGGACTAGAGAACCCAAGGGGTCAGGGCCACTGCCCTCCCTCAGGAAGGGGAAGAGAGGGCATTGCTGCAGGAGACAAATAGGGTCATAGAGTTGAAGTAGCTGACAAAATTAATGCCTTCACATAAGGGATAGTATACCTCTGGCTGCAATCAAACCTCACTGTGCTCAGACTGGGGTTACGGTTTGTGCTCAGAGTGCAGTTCTTCAGGCATCTGCCTGCATATTCCTTCAGCTCTTGATGAGTGTTTAGGCTAGCCTATTTCTGCCCCTTACTCTTCCACGTAATAGTTTGGAATAATTGATAAGTTCCCCCTCATGACTAATCAGTCCGTGTATGTTAAAACCTTATTTTTAAGTTAGTTTTGAAATGGTCACAATTTGCTGTGTATGACTCTAATAACTTCCATTGTTATCCTTTAGGTGAAGATGAAAGCTGAGTGACACTGGAGTGCTCATCCATGGGAAGTAAGTATCGCTTTTTTGTCCTGGATGAAATAATAAAGGTTTCTGGTGTTCAGTCACAGACTACCTTTGGACTGGGGAACACTCAGAAGTTGGAATGAGTGAATATATTAAATGTGTAGGGTGGAACTTAATTCCTGCTGTCACGCTGTGGGCTTGAGCACCCTGACTCCATCTGGGCTTGATATCTTGACAGCAGCGGCTAAAAATACCTTTCTAGACGTGGGTTTGTACAAAAGATTTCAAAATCACTGCAGGTGTAATAACTTGGGAATGTTTTTCCAGTTGAGGAGTCGAGCATGAGCACATCCAGCACGGTGCCCAGTGGTGTGTGGAGGGACCAAGGGAACAGGTGGACAAGTAAGTAGTTGGTGTCCTTACACTGCTATGAGGGCTTGGTAGCCCATCACCTTGTACTGGGTTATGTAATTCCTGCCTGAAACGTGATTAATCTCAATTTTATGTAAACTTTCTGAATCTTGCTTTTGTAGAGCCAAAATGTAACCGTTGTTTGAGGCTTTTTAGCCCTGCAGCAGCAAATAAATTCTGTCCTTTATGTGCTGTGGGTGGTCAAACAAGAAATGACCATTCCTGCACTCAGGCTGCAGTTGGTGATTGTCAGCCTGGGAAAAGGAGAATAGAGCAGCTGCTTCTCAGATGTTATTTCAACTAAACCTTGTTAAAAAGCTATTTTGCTGAAATACTTTAACACTGAATTTAAAAAATTAACCTGGTGTATAAATAGCATGTACAGGAGCACAGCAAACAGCAGTTCAGGGAAATAAACCATCTTGCAGAGCTGCAATTAATGACATTTTCCCTCTAATTTGTCACTAAACTACAAGGGGAAACTTCAGATATTTAAAATCTTGTTTGAGGAGCAACATGCTGAGTACCTTAACTCGGGAGTCATGGGTGAGTAACAGTAGACCTGTAAGGTGTGAAGCCAGTGGGGTTCAGTCAGGGAATTCCTATTGAATCCTGTGTGGTTTGTCACTGCTGCTCCTTGCTCTGAGGTAGGAAAACACACAAAGCCATTTCTGATCTTAGAAGTACATGAATTCTGTTCATTTAATTTCAAATCTGATGTGACTACTTGAGAATTGGCAGGCACATGGCCTGTGATTCTGAATGGCGATTCCATGTCATGTAGGTTCTGCTGTTGTTTTCTTTCTTTCACAATCTTTCTAATTGTGTGCTTTGCACTTGCAGAAAAAGAAGACTGAGTGCAATGAAGAGGAATCAGGAACATACAGCTCTTAAAAATAAATTATTTAAATATTTTTATAAATGACTTCTGTTTTATTCTGGAGGATATTCAGTGAGTAAGCAGTCTGTCAGTATGGGGTGGTATGGCTAGATCTGAACAACATGAATTTGTGGAAATTTCACTAATTCCTTACACCCATTTTAATTGTTACATAGTTTTGTGTTGTAGAATTATGAATGTTTACCTGGTTGGTTTTTAATAGCTTTCTTGGTGATGACTGTAGTAATTAAGCCTGAGATGGCAAAGTTAAGAGTTCTCTAGAAGCCAGAAGAGTGTTGGGTTTAGCTCTTGCAGCACAAATTGCCATGGTTTGTGTTGCTTCACTTGATCCTTTGGCAGCTGTACTGTGCACATTCATGCTGTCATTCATTAAATATAATCTTTTGTTTAAATATCAAGCTGTTTAATATGGTGAAATACGCCAGTGGTGGCTCTGCTCATTGTAGCAGGGTTTCCTCCTGCAGCGGCACGAAGAGTCGTGAACATATGGCTGGGACCTGCTTTGCCAGATTAGAAACATGAAAATTAATTTAATTTCATGTGGTAAAGTGGTATGAAATGCTTGAAAAGGGTCCGAATGCCTGGGAATGCTCGTGGCAGGGAATGTTGGTGCTGCATAGGAGCTGCTGCTGTTCTCTCTTTCAGGCAATCAAGCGCTGGGTGAGGGCAATCTGAGGTGTTTCACTCTGATTTGATGACTTTGTGGTATTGTCTGGATCCTGCAAAGGCTCTGGTGAGGTTTGTGGCTCTTCAGTAGCTGCCCTGCAGGGGCTGGGGTTCAGTGTCTTTGTCTTCACAGCAACTGCAGCTTGTGCAACCTTTTTTCTTCAGGTTCTGTTATTTTCCATTAACTTGTCCTCATTTCCACTGTTGCAGCACTGGCTGCTTATTATGAGAAACTGTTCCAGCATTCCATATGCTGCACTTCACCTCCTCAGCTCCCTGCTTTGAGCAAAGCACAGCCTCTGTTCTGTAGGGAGGGGATGGGTGTTCCCTGATGCTGGTGTCGGCTGCTGCCAGTTACCTGCGGTGTCCTCTGGCTGCTGCAGCCAACACCTCCTTCTACCAAATAGTTCATTAAGGTAGCTTCTGTAATTAATAAAATTAATAATTACCTGAGAGCTGGTGTGCTTGAACAATATCCTGGGAGCAGTGATGGCTGCCTTGATGCTCCAGCCCTGCATAGGCACTGAACTGTTCCACTCCCTTTTTTAAATTCCCTTTCTACCACGGAGCTTTCTAAGCCACAAAGGCCTGGAGCCTGCCTGGCCTGTTGCTGTCTGTCATTCCATGGAGTGCCAACCCGAGCTCCAAATCATGGTAAAGCAGCTGAAGCATCATGTGCTGCCGGGAGTAAAAATAGTGTCACTGTCCCTGGGCCCTGTCCAAGGAGTGCCTGTGGCAGCCCCTGCAAGGTGGCTGAGCTGGGGCTGGTGCAGGTCCAGGCTGGCTGTGCTCTCTGTGCCCCAGAGTGCTTCCTCGTGCCTGGAAAACACTTCAGGCTCTCGTCATTCATTGGCATTAAAAAAATATTTCCAGTTGAATTACACAAAGGTCAGTGCCTGCGGCTCCCCGGGCGCAGCTCTCGCCAATGCCGCGCTGCCTGTCCTGGGCGGCTCGGCCTGTGCCGGTGGCGGAGCAGCGCAGGCGGTGACGCAGGGGCCTGGGGAGCGCGGCCACCTCCGTCCCCTCACCGCGGCCTCCCTGGGGCCAGGACAGCCTCGCTGCTGCTGCTGCCTCCTCCCCCGCTCCTGCCTGCTCCTGCCCGCTCGCTGGAGCTGTGGCCATCGCTGCCTGCACCCTGCCCTATCTGCGGTCCTCGCACCCCAAGGCAGCAGGTGTTGCTATGGATCGCACCTGCACACAGAGCCCACAAAGCCCCAGCGGTGGGGTTTGATTGTTGGGGGGAGGGGATTTCCCTTTTTTACCTCCAGCTCTGTTTTGGTGGGAGGATGGTGCTGCTGGCCGGGGGGGTGTCACAGCCTGGGGGCTCACGCTGCACCTGTGAGCACTCCCTGCCCCGACAGCCCCCAGGGGCTGGGGGATCCCTGTCCGTACGGGGCCGGGGCTGGGCCGGGCTGAACCGGGCAGGTACCGCAGCGGGGCCGGGCTGGGAGCGGGCCTGGGAGCGGGGGCGGGCCGGGCTACGAGCGGGGCCGGGCCGGGCTGGGAGTGGGGCCGGGCTGGGAACGGGGCTGGGAGCGGGGCCGGGCCGCTCCGCCCCGCTCCGCCCCCGGGCCCGCCCGTCCCGCGATGGCGGCGGCCTTCACCGGCCTCCGTGTCCTGCTTGGGCTCTTCTTCTCCCTCACGGGCGCCCTGAAGGTCTCGGACTGGCTCTCGGCCGACCTGCACCGGCACATGGTGAGCGCGGCCTCGAGGGGCGCAGGGCCTAGCCCGGGGGGAAGGAGCAGATTGGGGGCAGCGGTGCAAAGAGCACTTCGGCAGGCAGGGCTGAGCTCCGGGGAAAAGGAATAGGTTGGGGTGCAGAGCTGAGGCCCTTGGGGTGTGCAGGGCCGACCCTGTTGGGGTGCAGGACTGAGCCTTGGGTGAGAATGGGCAGGTTGGGGGTACAGGGCTTCAGGGTGGAGCACTTCGGGGTGCAGGGCTGAGCCCTTCGTTGTGAGTGAGCCAGAGTTCCTTGGAGCGCAGGGCTTATCCCACAGAGGTGCAGGGTTGATTCACTTGGGGTGCAGAGCTGATCCCCCTGGGGTGCAGGGTTGAGTCCCTTGGGGTGCAGGGCTGATCCCACTGGGGGAAATGGGCAGGTCGGGGTGCTGGGCTGCAGGGCCAAGCACTTTGGGGTGCAGGGCTGATCCCCTTGGGGTATAGGATCGAGTTATTTAGGGTGCAGAGCTGATCCTCTTGGAGCACAGGGCAGAGCAGAGCAGACCCACTGGAGGGGCTATGTGACCCCAGGCTCAGGGCTGCCTCACTCCCCTCCCACCCTTCCCAGGCATCGGAGTTCGTGCGCTTCGCCAAGGTGTTTCCCCTGAAGGAGCTGGGATTTGTGCCAGAGCCAGGCGGGTACCTGGTGGCCGTGGGCTGGGTGGAGGTGACGGCTGGGCTGCTGCTGGCGTTTGGGCCCCAGCTGCTGCAGGAGATCAGCAACTTCATCCTCAGCGTCGTCATGATTGGTAAGAGCCAGCGGGCACCCCCTGCCCTTTGTGGGGTTTTGGGACACCCTTGGCCAGGGTCTCCCATTCCCATGCTCTGTTCCCTGCCCAGGTGCCATCTACACGCTGCTGGCGCTGCGGGAGCCGCTGGCCATGTGTGCGCCGGCCACCCTCTGCCTCGGCCTCCTCCTGCTGCTCAACATCCGTGGGTACCCGGCTGCCCCCCGGCCCAAGTTCGAGTGACCGGAGGCAGGAAGGATGGATGGCTCGGCCGGTGGGAAGCAATGCCTTTATGGTGTTTTCAGGGACGGCGTTGCATCCTGCAGGGTGACTTGCTGCTGAGACAGTGTGTTCTCCCCTGCCTCTGCCAGTGACTCTGGTGCTGGTTGTCCCCACGCTGCGGGACCTGGGCTGGTGCTGTGGGACGGTGGCCGTGGCACCTTGGTGACACTACCGTGGCACTGCTCCATCAGCTCTGTTGCTAAACTTGCACAAAGTGTCCGGCTCTTCCCAGCATTTGGCCACACTGAGCAGGGGCTGGCTCTGCTCTCTCGGGGGCTTTCAAATTTTGGAATAAAACCTCTTGTTTTTCATGTTTTGCCTCCTTGTTTATTTCTGTCTCCCCTACCATGCTAAGCCTCAGGTGCAAAGGGGATGTCCTGGGGCTGGGGGACCTGGGGACAGTGCCTGGAAACAAAGCCTGGGAACATTTGGGAGCTGGCAAGGGAGCTGGCACAGAGGCAGAGGGACAGTGGGGAGAATCCACCTGGGGTGGGACCCCTCGGCCACCCACAGCTGCCCAGTGATGTGCCAGGCCCCTTGTTGCATACCCAGGGAGTGACAGCAGCAGCTGTCACAGGGACCCACCCTCTGCCACCCCAGATGGGCACAGCTCACTCGGGATGAACCACAGTGCATCTGAACCTGGTGCATCTCCCAGCAAGGGGGCTGGGATGGCTGTGTGGGGTCTGGCTCTTGGGATGCCCAAGGGGTGTACGACACCCCCGTACTTCTGGAGGGACCTGAACTACCTTGGGGTGACTTTTTTGATGTCCCAAAGGAACACCCACAAATTGCAGGCCGACACAAAGCAGCAAGTCAGATGCTCACAGAGCCTGGGGTGGCCTGTAGGGCTGCTCCCCCTAAAACCAGCTTTGAAGCCAACAAAAGCACAAAGAGCCAGGACAGGCAGATTCCTGCTTTGATCCCTTTAGGGCATCCCTCTTTTCCCCAGCTGCTGGGCGCAGAAACTTGACCCTGTGCTGCTTTCATCCAGGCGTGGGTGGGAGGAGGGCCCTGGGAAATGGTATGAGATGTGGCTGGGGGCACTCAGGGGGTCGGCCAGGCCAGTACTGGCCACCCCCACATGCCCCCAGCCCCATCAGCCGGCGCAGGGGATCTTAGGGTGGCTCCAGCAGGGAATCCTCCATTACATACACACACAGGTGCTCTCCCCTCTCCAGCTGCTGTCCCATAGGCACTAACACACGGGCGGGCTTAGGATGGTGGGGGGGGTCAGGCAGCCCCTGCCTCGCCCAGCACTTAAAGCTGTCCCCGGCCTGGCTGGATCAGAGTGAGGAGCAGCCAGAGGGGACAACAGCAGCTCCAGCCCGACCCGGCAAGGTAAGAAACAATTGTGCTGTGGGTGGGATGGAGCATTCACTGTGCTGACTATGGGAAAGGAGGAGGAAAAGGGGACCACTGAGAGATCCAGAGGCTCCTTTGGGGGTCCAACTGAGGTCCCCCAGGCTCAGCAACTTGTGCCCTCCGTGCCTCAGCCCAGGGTTGGGTGCTGCATGTGCCGAATCCAGCCCTGCCGTGCTGGAAAACACCGGCTGGTGACTCAATGCCTTCGTTGGCGAGGTGTGGGCAGGCAGTGATGGGAGGTGAAATATCTGCAGCCCTGGATACAGCCACTGCAGCACAACGTGTTTTTCCATGGCCAGGACCAGAAGCAAACCTGCCTGTGCAGGACTGGGGGTATGGGGGGATGCCGGCCCCCTGCTTGTGCCCCCCATCCATACCTGGGTCTCTCCATTCCAGAGCTTGCTGAGACAGTGGGTGACTTCCCCATGCCCGGCGCCATGGGGAATTTGGGGTGCCGGGAGAGGGCTGGGGTGGGTGGCCCTGCAGGCACGCGCTGCGGGGGAGGTGTTAAGCCCCACAGCTGCTGACTGGAGCCAGTGCGGCACCTCAGGGTTCCTCCAGCCACAGTTTTGTTCCTCGGCTGTGCTGCAGCTGTGCCTGCCGCTCCCTGGGAGCTCTGGCTGGGAAGTTGACAGTGGCGTCTGGGCTCCCTTGTGGTGTGGGGGGACATAGCTGGGGTCTCCTCACCTCCTGTGAGAGCTGAGCCCTTCCGGCAGATGATGCCATCCCTGCAGGGGCTCAGCAGCGCCCAGCAGCTACCACAGGTGCCAGCCAGAGAGGTTGTCCTGTCCGGGTGAACATCCCTCCCCTGCCCCCGAGGGCTGTGCCGCTGACTTCCCCATCTTTGCAGGAGCCTGGGATGAACGGCTCGGCGCCGGGACTGCTGCCGGTGGAAGACCCCGGCGAGTGTGTGCCCAGCAACCCGGTGCAGTTTGTGCTGGTGCCCATCGTCTACTGCCTGGTGCTGTGTGTGGGGCTGCCAGGCAACCTGGTGGCATTGTTGGTCTTTCTACAGAGCGGCAAAGTGAGGAAAGCCATCCGCATCTACCTCATCAACCTCACGCTGGCTGACATCCTCTTCAACCTCACCCTGCCCCTCTGGATCCACTACTATCTGGCCGGGGGGGACTGGCTACTCTCGGAGGTCGCCTGTCGCCTGGCCGGGGCCGCCTACTACCTGGCGACCTACAGTGCCATCACCTTCATGGCACTCATCAGCTTCAACCGGTTCTGCGCGGTGCGGGCGGCGCGGCAGGCGCTGCCGCTGACAGGGCCCCGTGGTGCCGTGCTGGCCTGCGCCCTGGCCTGGCTGCTGGGGCTGGGCTGTGCTGTGCCCACCCTGGCCACCAACCAGACCTTCCCCACCCTCGCCGGGACCACTGCCTGCTTCGAGCAGCACGGGCGGCAGCGGGGCTACGCCTACGCCATGGTGGGCTTCTTTTCCGTTGCCTTCCTGGTGGTGCTGGGCACCTACGCCTCCATCGCCCGGGCGCTCTCGGTGCCCGCTGCGGCCTCGCCGGGCTCCCACCGGCAGCAGGCCCGTGCCATGGTGCTGGGGATGCTGCTGGTCTTCGTGGTCTGCGTGGCCCCCTACCACCTGACGCTGGCCCCCTGGGTGGGCAGCCGGCCCCCCTCACCGCTCTGCGGGCCCCCTGATACTCTGGACGTGCTGCACACGCTGAGCGTGGCCCTGCTCAGCCTCAACAGCTGCCTGGACCCCCTCATCTACTGCTTCTCCATCCGGCGCTTCCGTGCTGACCTGGGACGGACCCTGCTCAAGATCGGCCGGTGCTTCCCGCTGCCCCCACCGGCCCCCCCTGGGCCAGTGCCAGGCGCCCGAGCATCCTCCTTCACCTCCTCATAGTGGGGTGGGCACCAGCGTTCTGCCCCCAGCTGCCCCGGTGCCACGGTCCCGATAGGGTGTGGTTCCCTGTTGCCAGGTGAGGGATGGGGAGCAGCGTGGGGGGAGCTCTGACTTTGTGCACCCCCCTCCTCCCACCCCGCTGTGCTCTCTGTGCTTTCCCACGCGCCCACAGTTCCTGCTCAAGCTCAGATCCTGCCCCCCGCATTGCAGGCTCTGGGAGGGCGTCACTGGCACTGGGAGAGCTGGCACTGGGAGAGTGGCACTGGCACTGGGAGAGGGACTCGCCCAGCAATGGGAGCTGAGCCATAGTGGGGTGTGGGAAGGCAGGATGCAGAGGGATGCTTGATGGTTGCTGTCGTCTCCCGGGGGTCTCCATCCTGCAGGGACATGCATGACCAAAGACCTCCCTGGCATGAGCTGGGCTGCCCAGGAGGCTGTTTGAGGCCCCGTGGCCAGTCCCGTCCTGCAGTGTCCCCAAGCCTCATGCCTGCACCCCTCCTGCTCTCGGCCAGGATTAAAAATGAGTAAGACAAAGGCTTCCCCAGTCTCTTTCGCTGGCGGGTGCCTGTGCCGCTCACCGAGCATCTCCTGTGCTCCGGGGAGGGCTGGATGTGGGGCGGCCCCGGCCCCCCCCAGCCCTGGCCCCCTAGCCCAGCCCCGTTCCTGCGGCAGGACCCTACCCCAGGGCGGCTCTTGCACCGGGGGCTGCTGAGCCCCGCACCCCCTGCCCTGCCCACGGGTGGGCGGCCGTGTTGGGCGCCGCCCCC
>VZRL01002026.1:536901-549787 GCA_013397895.1 Origma solitaria
GGGAGTGCGCTGAGGTGTGGGGGGGCTTTTCACTGGGGGTGTGGGGAGCAAGGCAGGGCTGCAGCTCCGTGTATGCGAGGGACAGGGTCCCCTCAGTTTGTCTGTGTGTTGGTCCGTGGATGGAGCCGGGGAGCCCCAGCTCTGCCTGCCAGACGGCCCCGCTGCCGGGGAGCGGCACAGCCGGTGCCGACATCTGTGCTTCGAGCCCTGCCTGTCTTCACTTCGCTCCTTGGCACAGTCACAGTGGCAGTTGGGTCCCTCTGTACCTCCCCGTGGTTTCCCCCAACCGCACTGCCTCTCTGTGACACAAACCTGTATCTCTGGTGCGTTTTCTTGGAAGAGAAACTGAGGCAGGAGGCAGGGAAGCAGCAGAGCCCTCTCCCGATCCCTGTCATCCTGAGGCTTGATCCCACGCCTCACCCCGGCTTGTTTTTTCCTGCCAAGTGATGCCAAGAGCCGGGGGGAAGCGAGGGCGTCCTGGGACACAGCTCCCGGCTGTGTCTGCCCGGGGCCCTGGAGCCGCCCGGCTCCTCCTGCCGCTGTCTGGCACATCCCTGGCCTGGGGCTGCCAGAGGGACTGGTGGCGGGGCCGCAGGACGGCCGCCTGTGGCACAGGTTGTTGGGCGGTGTGGTGACACTGTGGTAGTGCTGCCCATGGTGGCAGTGGTGGTAGTGGTGGCCGTGGTGGTAGAGGTGTCTGTAGTGGTGGTTGTGGTGGGAGTTTATCGTGGTGGGAGTTTATCGTGGTGGGAGTTTACCGCGGTGGCCATGGTGGCGGCGGTGCCTTGGCAATGGCAGCGATCGCCATAGTGGCAGTGGTGGCCATGGAGGTGGCGGTGGTGGCCGCGGTGGCCGCGGTGGCGCTGGCCATGGTGGCGCTGGCGGCGGGCGCTGTCCGCGGTGCTGATCCCCGCCGGGTCCCCTGCCCCAGGCTGAGAGTCCGAACAGCCGAACTGCCATCGCGGCGTGTCCCGGCCCTCGCTCCCCCCGGGGGTGCCCACGGGAGCGCTGGGGCTCGGGGTCCCCCCGCTTCCCTGGGGACGTCCCGCCCTGCCCCTGACCTTTGATGTGCGGCAGTTCCAGACAGGGCTGGTGGGACGGGAAACCACCCACGGCTGTGCCTGTCACCCCACGCCCTGCCACCCCCAGGCGTGCCCGTCACCCCCCGCCCTGCCCGCCGGGCTGGGCACAGCCTTCCCTCCACCGGGCGCTGCTGATCGTCCCGCCGGGCAGGTCGGACAGGGACGGCGTGTCACGAGTCGGGCTGCAGAGTGGGGCAGGGCAGGGCAGGGCACGTGGGGACATGGGCCACCAAAGCTCCACCACTCCCTGACGGGTTTGGGACAGCCAGGGAAGGGCTGCCGGCCCTGCTTGGTGCTCCCGGGTGGGCACAGGTTGGCTGATGTGGAGTGCCCGGGGCAGCATTGCTGGCTGGGGACACTGGGCTCACCTCGGTCCCCCAGAACCGTGTCCCCAGCCGCAGTGCCGGTGTCACTGCTCCCAGAACAAAATGTCAACCCATGCAAATGAGACTGCGGGAGCGGCTGATTGAAGGGCCCTGCCCCGCCCCGGAGTTGCAATCAAATATGCAAATGGCTCCCGAGGAGGCTAGTGAAGGCTATTAATAGCGGGGATGAAGCTGGGAGAAAGCATGGTGTTCCTGAGGGAATGAGCCCGGGGATGAGCTCGTTCTGCTTGTCCCTTTGCCCAGCGTGTCCCTCTCCGCAATGCTCTGGGCAGGTGACAGGCAGTCCCTGTGGGGAGCCCTTGGGCACCAGGCATTGCTTTGGCCACCATCACCCTTTGCAGGGCAGGTGTGCCCACGGCCCAGTGTCCAGAGTGTGTCTTGGTGTGTCTGGGAAAGCCTGTGGCAAAATCAGAGTTGCTGAAAACCCTGGACTGAGATTTCATCCCTGGGGAGTCAAGCCAGGAGGGATGAGGTGCCCGGTGGGACCTGGGCACTGCTGGGGGGGTCACTGTGGCTTGGCCTGGTCAGAGAGCTCAGCCTGAGGCAGCCATCACCATGTTGGGGTAGGGAGGGAGGAAGGGGCTCCCACCCACCACCCCACCCTTCAACCTGTGCTCTTCCCTCTCCTGGTTTCCTTCTGTTGCCATTGAGGCAGAGGATGTCCCTCTCCTGCCAGCTCCAGTGGGAGCACAAGCCACTGGTGGGAACCACACTGTCCCCAGTGTCCCCAGCCAGCGCAGGGGTCTCACTGTGCTTGGCCCCTGCTGCAGCCCCTCCACCCCATCTCTCGGGTTTTGGGATCCAGAAACCACCTGACCTTTTTTAGAAAATTGCGGAAGTCAGGCTGGAGTCAACAGTAACTAATTATTTAAAATCTGAAACTGGAATAATTAGCCCAATTAACAGTCTCAGGTGACGTCTGATTCCATCTGATAACGGCCCGAGGAAGAGGAAAATTAATTAACCCGTCAGCCTGACATTTGTAGGTCACCACTGGCTCCTCATGATGTCTGTGTGGGAACAGGGGTGGTTTGGGGGGTCCTGTCTCTCTTGGTGCAAGGGGTCTGCATTCTCTGGGGGTCTCAGTGCAGGGAGGGGGCTGTGGGTGAGCCAGGTGCCACCTGGGGGAGATGGACTGGGGGCTGCTGGGTGGGGGGACAGGGTGCAGGTGTTTGAGGGCAGGGTGCTGGGCAGGGGGACAGGCTGGGTGTCCCCCAGAAATGCCACAGCCAGTCAGTTAGTGAGGCTGCAGCCGTGGGCCTTTAAGGTTGCTGTGGAAACAGAGCTGCTCATTACCGGGAGGAGCCTCCTGCTTTCCAGGCAGGGCCCCCCCCCATCCCTGCAGGAGGGGACCCCCCAGGGCACATGGGACCCCCCAGACCAGCGTGTCTGAGGAGGGACGTGGTGAGGACATGGCTGTACACAGGCAGGTGGGTGGCCTTGGGCGTGGGTCCCCTCCAGCATGGGCCCAGTTTGCCCTTGGCAATGGTGCCAGGTAGGGCTGTGCATGCCTGGACACACCTGGACATGCCTGGACACACATGGACATGCATGGACACATGTGCAGCCCAGCTGTGCCCCTGGTGACCCTGTCCTCACACCTCGGCTGGCACATGGACCCGGCCTGGCACTGGGGCCGTGCTGTGTCCCCCCCGGCGTGGCACAGGGCCCACAGGGAACAGAGTGTGCCGAGGCAGAGCCCCCAGCCGCAGCCCGGTGACACGCTCAGCTCTTGGAGTTTTAATGAGGTAAATTGTATAAAAAGCTCTGTTTGCCCTAAATGCCCATCCCTGCGTGAAGCTGCTGCGGCGCAGCCCGGGCACACCCCGGGAGCTGGGCAGGGGGCTACGGGGCTGGGCACACGCTCCCGGGCTGGGCACGTGGCAGCGGCAGGAGGAGGAGGAGGACGAAGGCGGTTTAGCACATTTGCAATCATTTCCCTCCTCCCCCCCAAGTTTACAGCTTACCTCAGCGGCTTATCAGCCTCCAATCTCATTAAATCAGGCAAATTGTAGCATCTGATATTTTATGGAGATTAAGGTGTGCGCCCAGACTCTATAATTATCGGCAAAGATGTATTTACAATACCTTGTTGCTAGTAAACAAAAAATAACTTCAGATCAAAGCTCTCTTACAGGGGAATAAATCTGTCCATCGGGCCCCGCTGTGGTACACGGTGGGGAGACACCGGAGCCGCCCGGGGTGGGTGGGCATCACGGGGGGACACACAGGGGGCGTTTTGGGGATGTTCCGGGTGCCACATGGCTGCTGTGAGTCCCATGTGCTGGATCCATCCCCAGGGTCTCCCTTGCTGCCATCTCCCTGAGAGCCTGGCTGCACCCACCCCTCCGGCCACGGCTCCACCGGGGATTTCCACCCCAGGGACCTCCCCGCTGAGACGAGTCTGGGATTTATCAGCACATGTGCCCCTGGATTTCTCACGGTGGTGGGAGCGCTGCGGATTACCGATGTGGTGACGCTGGTTTATTGCTGCCTGAAGTGGATTTATCCGTGCGGCAGGGCCTGGGCTCGCTGCCGGTGTAAATCACCGTGCCACGGCTGGCAGGAGCCTCAGCGCCGTGGCTGCATCCTGACAGGCCCTTGGCATTCCAGCCTCCCCGGGGGTTTCACGGCCGGGCTCCCTGTGGGGCCGTGCGCTCCACACCGCAGATCAGCTGCCCCTTCTCCATCTCACTCTTGTGCCCACTGAAACGAGAATAAAATGGTGATAATGCTGTAGACGTCCTCTGGAAAGGGCTCTGAGGCAGATGAAAAGCCCTACATAAGAGTGAGGCCATTATTATTAATAACTCGGAGTGAGGCTGTAAATTCAGCCGACACAGCTATTATGGGAAATGAACCAGCTCCCGTGCCGGATCGCAGGCTGCCAGGTGTGGGATGGGGATGGGGACAGGAGATTGGGGCTGGATGGCCCCATGGCTGCTGGCTGGGTCATGTCCAGAGGAGACAAAATCTCTGGGGTGACGTTGGCTCCGTCTGGATGATTTTTTGGCTTTCCCAGGAAGGCTGGAGGCCTGAGGGAGGGATCCTGGAGCACAGGTTCCTCCCAGCAGGAAAGGAGGTGATTGAGCCTTGCAACAAGGCTGAGACCTGGCCCAAGCTCAGGTCAGGGGTGATGCAGGATGTGAGGAGCATGGCCAGAGCTGGGTGCTGGGAGAGGGACCAGGAAGGTGCAGCTGGCACAAGGCTGGGCTGGGCAGGACCCGCTGTGGCCATCCTGGGCTGACTGTGCCCATCTGGGGAGTGTCCAGGGCAGTGTCACAGCCTGGCAAAGGTTGCATTAAAATAAAAATAACTTGGTGCCATTCAGTGCCCGGCGCCTGCAGCCAGGTCAGCGAGAGGCAGAGAGCTGCCGTGGCTCCCATTCCATCGGAATGACTTCACCTCTGGCATTGCCACCCTGAGCAGGGCAGCCCTGGGGCTGGAGGGTGCCCACGGTGGCAGAGCTGGGCACGGGGCTGGGCAGGGGGTGCCGTGGGGGTGTGGAGTGCCACGAGGGTGCCACACGGGTGCCACGGGGGTGCGGAGCAGCGGCCACAGGCTCGTGGTGCTGCCTGCACCCGGCTCGGGAGCTTCTGCGGGGGAATGAGCTTTGATATAAATATCTTTTTGCTCAGCACACGACCTACTTTCCAGACAATGCCATTAGCCTCCCGACTCCCTCATTCATCTTCTGCTGTCCTCCCCCAGCCTGCCCCGCACTGGCACCTGCTCCAGCATGGCACACTGGCCACGGAGTGGTGAGCCAGGACGGGCACCTGGCTCGGTGGCACCGTGGGGACCCTGTGCTGGGCTTGGGGCCAGCTGGCAGCCCCTTTGCCACAGCTGGCAGGGGGCTGTTGCTGCCTGTCCTCTGCCCCTGCTCTGGCCTTGTAGGGGATGGCCACATCCCCCTGGGGATTTCTCTACCCCATCCCAGAGGACATTCAGCTCTGTCTCCCTCCCTGCTGCCTCCAGCCCCATTCCCTGCAGAGTCCATGCCCTGGCTGGCAAAAGCCTCATCCAGGGACATCCTGATCCAGGCACAGCCTTGTTGGGGACATCCTGGGCAGGGCAGAGGGGACCTCAGCTGAGCGCTGGCTCAGGGCTGGCCCAGGGGCAGCGTGTGGGGCCAGGGACCCTCCTGGGCACCCCCAGAGCACCCCTGGTGCTGGGCCCACACATGTGGTTCATCCAAGGACGATCCCACAGGAGCTCCCACGTGTTGGCAGAGGCTGTGCCGCACAGTTGGCAGCTGGCAATTGGGGCTGGGGATTAGGGACAGGTTGAGCAGAGGGTGCCCAGTCCCACTGGCTTGTGGGGACAGCCCTGACACTGCCCAGCCCCTCTGGTTTGTGGGAACAGCCGTGAATTCAATTTTCCCCCAGGAGCTGGAAACACCTCTCTGGGCCCACCCCCTGCACACCTCTGTGCAGCCCCAGGATGAGCCCCCGCTCCTCCCCTGCAGCTAAAATTAAATATTCAATTTGTATTGCTGGTAAATCCTGCAAATCTCTTTTATCGCTAAGCTGTTGTAGCAGGAATATCAGTGGTGTAATCTCCAGGGGGCTTGTCCCGCTGCCCTTCACAGCCCCCCAGCTTGGACCACATTCCCTTTTCTGCACATTTCCCTCTGGGATGCTTCTGGTGCTGGAGCAGATCTCCAGTGCCAACAGCAGAGCACCCCATGGCACCCACCCTGCGGGTGCTGCCAGCTACAGGGGCAAGGGTGTGCGTGTTTCCCACGCTGTGATGGAGGTGTCATTGCCCAGGTGATCCACGGGGTCCCAGCAGAGTGTCCCCCACGCCTACCATGTCCTCACTCGCCAGCCATGCCCCCCCTCCCCTCGCTCTGTCCCCACGCTAAGAGCATTGTGCAGAATTATGTATTTAAATATTTAGGTTTTCATCAGCTTTGCAAATTAAGCCCATCCATTAAAGCGGCAGTTTGGGTCCTCTGCCGGCGAGCTGGGCTGTGCCATGCCTCGGGCTCGCTGTGCTCATCCCAGCCCTGGCCCCAAGGGATGCAGCCTGGGAATGGGACGTGATGGCTCGGAGCATCCCTGCTGGCACGGGGACCGAAGGCTCCTCTTCCTCGCCGTTCCTGGAAACTCTGGCCCCTGCGGCCCTGCTGCAGGAAGAGCCGTGGGAGGGGATGGTGCTGTGAAGGGAACCGGTTGGGATGGGTGTTGTTTGGGGTTGGAGGGGAGAGTTCCGCACGCCGGGGAAAGCAGGACCAGGAGCAGCGCTGGTGACAGGTGACAGCCTTGGCTCAGCCAAGCACCTGGCAGGAGCAGAGCAAGGATGGCAGTGCCAGCCTGCGGGGGGCTGGGAGGGAATGGGCAGGGGATGGCCAGGGATTGTCGCTGCTGCCACGCTCAGTGCTAAGGCTGTGCTGCCCCAAAGAGGCTTTGGAGTGATCCCCGGCTTAAGTCATTACACGGCATGGCTGGGGAGGTAAGTGGCTCTTTAAGCCTCGGCAGCACAGCCCGGCTGGTGGCTCCGTGCGGGAGGGAAGGGAAAAATGGGGGTGATGATGGGGAAATGGGGTTCGTCCAGCACTGGGGGTGATGGGGAAATGGGGTTCATCCAGCACTGGGGGTGATGGGAAATGGGGTTCATCCAGCACTGCTGCCAGCTGGGGCCCCTGGCACAGCTGCAGGGCCTGAGGGGGCTGCCATGGCCCCCAGTGCCTGTGGCACAGGCAGGCCTAACTCTTGAGGGATGCTGGAACCCACTGCCCACCCGGGGCTCTGCTGGGTGCCCGGTGGGAATGTGGGCAGAGTCCCCGGGCGAGTGCAGCACAGGGGGATGGCCCTGCTCGTCCCTTCCCTCTGCTGCAGGTGAACATCAGGCTGTGGTCTCTGCCTCCCACTGGGCTCCCCGGAGTCACCTGCATGTCCCCCTTTCCCCCAAGCCCTGGAGGACAGCAGAGGAGCACACCGGCTGCTGCTGGCCCCAGGCAGTGCGGGCAGATGTCGAGTGTGTCCGTGGGAGGGGAGCTGTCCGTGGGCATCACCGGTGATGGGTGCTCATCCGTGCGGCGCAGCGCCCACGAACCCTGTGCCAGCTGGCATGGGCTAGGGTCCCCAGAGCCCTGCCTGGCCTGGGGGTACCTCCAGGGTGGTCTCCCAACTGTGGCATCTCACCTCTGGGAGCCGATGCCATGTCCTGGCTCCTGTGGGCAGGATGAGCATTCCTGTGGGGCCGAGGGGGCTGGATGAGCCTGTGCCAGAGGGTTTCTCACCCCTGCCAGCCCTTCCTCTGCCTGCACCTGCACAGGGATGCTGCCATGGCTCATTCCCCATGCCACATCTTTCCTTCTCAGCCAACTCCCTGGGATCTGGCTGCCAGGCCTGGGTGCTCCCCATCCTAAAGGGCTTTTGAAGATGTGGCTCTTCCACCAAGATCTGGGTTTGGGCTTCACAGGGAAGGAAAGACGATCTCCTTTCTCCAGTGGCTTTGCCTTGGCAGCTCCAAGATGTTCCAGCTCTCTTGCACACCTGGCACAGCAGCATGGCCCTTATCCCCAGAGAATCAGTTCTGGGCCCAGCGTGAGTGGTCCTGGGCTGTGTGTGCTGTGCAGGGAGGGGGTTCCTGTCCCCCTGTGGTGGCAGCAGACAGAGTCACCGGTGTTGTGGTGGGGAGTCCCAGCGGCCGTGCCGGGATCCCTCGCAGCTGGGCATGTCGTGGCTGTATTTCCTCGCTCTGCTCCAGGAGTAATTGCTCAGATGGGGATGTGGGGCAACTCCCATCCCTCTCCCGGCATGGTAATGAGTGAAGAAGACTCAAAGACAAATGGCTCATTAAGAAGCAGTGCTGCATTGCAGGATTTTTCATCCCACCAACCGCTGCATCAGCAGAGGCAGCACCTCTCGCGCTCGCTCTCCCAGCCCTGGAGAAGGAGCTGTCAGGCAGCTGGGGCTGGTGCCAAAATTAATCATGTGCTTAATAACGTGCCCGGCCCGTTGAACGGCCTGTCCTCAGCCTGCCAGCGTGTGGAGTGGGGCGGCTGCACTGGGCTGGAGCCCTGAGGCACCGTGGATTTGGGTTTGGTGCTTGGCGAGAAGGGATGCGACACAGCAAGGCTGAGCTGGGGGGATCCCCCCAGCCTCGGGGTCCCAGAGCCCCCCAGTTATGTCAAGGTGCCAAAGGCCCAGCTCTGTTGGGGTGCCCGAGCCCCCCAGCTCTGTCGGGGTCCCAGCTGGCCCTGCTGGGGTGGCATGATGCTGCCAACCCTTCGCAGTGGCCTCGGTAAACACTTCCGGCTCCACTCATATTTGCAATTCCTCAGCTGATGCTCATCTTTCATGACTTTTTAAAAATCTTGCCTCATCCCTTTTTTCCAGCGGTGCCCAGTTGGATCCTGCCCCTCACAGCCCTCTGCAGGCAGTGCCTGCCTGCAGCTGCTCTGTTTTCTTTTATTAACAGTAATTGGTTTTGATTTCCTGGTTGCAGCCAATGCATTTTCTGTGATCTTTGCATCCTGCTCGCACTGTTTTCCTCTTTCCGTTTTCCTCTTTTCCTTTTCCTTGTCCTCTTCCCCCTTTTCTCTTTCCCTTTCCTCTTTTTTTCCCCTTTTCTTTCCCATTCCCTTTCTTCACCTTTCCCCTTTCCCTTTCCCCTTTCTGTGTTAAATTAGGTGATCGTTTACTAAGCCCCTCATTTTTTTCCTCCAGGCTGAGTAAATTTTACTAATTCAGCCTCATAAAATAACACAGCAATTAGTAATAAAATAAAATGTTTGCTTTCCACAATCCTCCTCACTTACAATGAGTTGGGAAAGAGTAAATAGATTAAAAGCACGGCGGAAACGACCTGGCGGTATTCCATATTTATTTTCTTCCGACGACCGTAGATCAAATTTGCTCAGCCCCTGAGTGGGAAAACCACTTTATTTTATTTTTTCTCCAGCTCCAGATCGCGCGCGGTGCCGGGTGCTCACGCTGTGTGTTTGTTCTCTCCCGCTTTCATCCCAAGCCATAAAGGTCCCCAGCAGGACCCAAGCTGGCAGAACCTCGCATTAATTTGCAGAGCAGAACGGGCTGAGCTCGTGCCTCTCCCAGGCTGGAAGCTGGAAAAAAGTCCCTTTGGTGACGCTGGAAAGCCAGGGTGGCGGGAGGAGGCTTTGTGGAGCGAGCGGCCGGATCTGGAGCAAA
Organism: Origma solitaria; assembly: GCA_013397895.1. Taxonomy (NCBI): domain Eukaryota; kingdom Metazoa; phylum Chordata; class Aves; order Passeriformes; family Acanthizidae; genus Origma; species Origma solitaria. The sequence continues at coordinate 546,529 of VZRL01002026.1, forward strand.
TGAAAGTCGATGGCGAGGTGGCCGCTGGGCCAGCTCTGGCACTCGCTGGCAGGGAATTGCATAACAGGATGGGACTGGGGATGGTTTTGGGGCTAAACTGGGTGAAACACGTGGCCGTGGCCGTGCGGAGCTGTCCCCACTGCTGGTGTGGGGAGGCCTTGGGGCAGGAGGGAAGGCTGGGCTGTTAAAAATACCCAGGGAGGGTCAGGCTGGTTTTGGGGAGGAACACCCTTGCTCTGGCTTCATCCCCCTCCTGTTCCTCCCCAGAGCCTGCTGTCCCTGGGATTCCCAGCGTGGAGGAGCTGCTGCTGGTGGGGCCATGAGGACAGCATCCCCCTGAGCGGTGAGTGCCACCAACAGGCTTCACTGGGACCCCCGGCATGGCCTGCCCATGGTGGGACTGCTGGGGAAGGGCTGGGGACCAGGACCCCCGAGTGTGGGGCCATCAACCCCAGCTCTTGGGGTTAGACCTGAAAGTGTTGGAAGACCCAGTCTTGCCCTGCCCTGGGGCGGTTTGCCCGACCCAGACCTTGCGGCGGGATTTCGATGTCCTCTCACCTCCCCACCGGTGTTCCTGGAGCTGGAGGAAAGAAGGGAAGATTCTGGGCTCCCAGGGAAGCTCAGGCTCCTGATGGGTTTGCCCTGAATCCCTGTAGCCCTGGGCCTTGGCACGACGCTGCCTCCAAGGCAGGGATCTCATGGGGCAGCTGCGGGAAAGTGGAACTGCCTCTGCCAAGTGCTCCTATGGGAAATTAAGCGGGAGGCTGAATTCCAGGATGGCCTGGAGCGCCAGGGGCTACGAGCCCCTCTCCTCCCTGTGCTGACCCTCGAAATGGGGAGACATGTCAGAGGGAGGTGGTGATGGGGAGTCGCTGGTGGGAGTTTCTTCGGGCTCTGGATGCAATAAAGGCAAGGAGTGAGTTATTTGTAATGGTAATTATGCTCTTCCAGTTTATCCTAGCACATAATTGTGTGGGCGGTAGGTTCCCACTGGTGGTAATTACCCTGGTGTTAAATGGCACAAAATTCAGCTGGGCTGGGTTTTTCCCCCCTGACTTGAGTCTGCGCTTCGGTGGCACAAATCCCTCCATCCCGAGGGCCGCGCCGCGGATGGGCCTTCTGTGGGACACAGCTCCAGCTCTCGGCCATCTGCCCGTGAGCCACGCTCTGGCCGGCTGCCCCAGCACCATGTGCCAGCCTCCTGCCCACACTGCCCTCCTGGGACAGGGGAGAGGAATGGGCTCAGTGGCTTCTCCCATCCTCTGCACTTGGCCATCCCCGCTGGCACATGGGAACGGCGACCCTGAGCCCCACAGGATCACTCCGGACCCCTTCTCCATCCCCAGATTGCCCTCAGGGGCCCAGCTGGTCCCTGGGCAGGGCACAAACGCTCACCCCTCAGTGAGCTGGGACACAGATCCTTCGCCACGGCACGTCCCCACCCTCTGCCAGCGCTCCGCAGGTGCGGGGGAGCTGTGGCGCTGCCTCGCCGGCGGTTCCGGCATTGTTGAATTCCTGCACCTGCCGAGCACAAAAGCCCGGCGGGCTCATGCTGACGGGCTCCGCAGATATTTTGACTCCTTCTTGCCGCCGCGGCAGCAATATTTGGATCAGCTGAGAGCTTCCCTCCCCGAGCAGGAGATGATAGCTCAGCCAGCGGAGGCAGAGCTGGGCTGGGAGCCTATCTGTCTGTCCGTCCTTCCATCCTGCTGCTCCATCCCAGGGCAGGGAGGCAGCTCCATCCCACGCTTCTGCTCCTGCTCCTCGCAGCAGCTCTCCCGGGAGGGGAGAGGCATCTTCTGTACCAGCTGCAGCATCCTTCCGTTCAGGTTAAGATGCAGCAATTAGGGAGCCTTGTTAGAGCAGGAGCGGGATGTGAGGGTGGGGAGCGGCGCAGGATGGAGCCATCCAGCCTCGAAGCTGGGAATAAAAGTGGTGGTGGCTTAGGGGAGATGTGTCCCCGGGGCTCTGTCTGCTGCTCAGGGCCAAAACGGCACTGCGGCCGCCCCCACACCCCTTGGGGACCCCCAGCCGCTCTCTCCTCCAGGGCTGCTCGGGGACACAACCCCCTCCCACACAGCCCTGGCCGTCCCAGTGTCCCTCGTTTCCAGTCTCCGTGGTCTAATCCCCACGTGCCGCAGGGAATGTCCCACGGTCACCTTTCCCTGCAGCCAGTCTCGGAGACGTGCTGCCCACAGCACCCTGCCCGAATATGATAACAAGAGCGTTAACGATGCCTGTTAATTAGCAGAGATACTCTGGAGAATAAGTAATTTCCTCATTTACAGTCAAACCAAAGGCAGGGCCTTTGAGGGACTGTAAGGCACACAAACCTCCATGGGTGCAGGCGTCTCTGGCGGCTGGCGCAGGCTCAGTCTGGCTCGATGCCGTTCGTCCTTCTGCTTTGGCCCAGGACTGCCCCTCAGGACTCTGCTCCTGGCTCCCCATCCTAAGGGCTGGCAGGGCAGGGGGACCCTGGATCGTGGGTCTCCATCCACAGCTCCTTGTGGGGCTGGATGGAGACATCAGACCGTGGCCCCGCCGCGCCCCGCGGCAGCTCATTAGCGGCGCTGTGAATCGCGACGGCTGAAAAACTCAGCCAGAGCCGCTTTCTAATGGAGAAACACTTCATAATATTTGGTGTTGGAGAAGAAAACAAGGATCTGCTGATGGCAGCGTGTCCTCCCTTGCCGCCTGCAGGCCCTGCTGCCTGCATCGCTGCCGACAGCACCTTCTCCTTCCCACTGACCCCTCTGAGCACCTGAGCTGGGGCTGACCCCTGGTGCCTGGCCCAGGCGCTGTGCTCCTGTCGCCACACGGAAAGACAGGATTCTGGCGCTTCACGGGGCCTCACGCAGGGTGGAATCCTGCCCTGGAAGCTTCCCAGCCTCCTCAGCTGATTCCTGTGGGGTAGCCCCAATGTTCTGCTGGTGGTGGGGTGCAGAGGGGAGCTTCACACTATGCCTCTCCATGTCCCCACAGATGAGCCTGCAGGGACATCCCTGCAAGATGCCGACGCTATGGGGTGGGTGCTGAAATGATGAAGGGCTACCATGGGGAGCGTAGCCAAACACAGCCCTCCTCCGGCCACCGCTGCCGCTGCATCCCAGAGGACTGCGAGCATCCCGCCGACTACATCCCGCACGGCCCCGAGGGCCGGCCGCCGTACCTACTCAGCCCCAGCGAGCCGTGTTCCCTGCAGCATCCCTACTGCCCGGCGCGGAGCCCCGGCTCGGCCAGCGAGCGCCCGAGCCGGCCC
>VZRL01002027.1:0-54233 GCA_013397895.1 Origma solitaria
TTCTTCTTAATTATGTTTTCACAAAGGTATAACTAACATCTTTTATTGGCCCAGGCTTGGCCAGCAGCATGTCCATCATCTTCAGAGCCATCAGAGATTGAGTCTGCTGGACATGGTGGAAAATTTGCAGAATCTTTACACAGGACATGCAGGAGCCATTTTTGCACCCCACCCTACTCACTGGCAAAAATTGGGCCAAGCAAAACCACCACAATGCCATTGGTCTTTTTTCCAACAGAGGAGATTTCTGACCTCACGGAGCAGATTGCCGAGGGAGGAAAGGCGATCCATGAGCTGGAGAAAGTCAAGAAGCAGATTGAGCAGGAGAAATCTGAAATCCAGGCTGCTCTGGAGGAAGCTGAGGTACACAGCATTAATTATTGCTCTCTTACATGTCTTGAATCTCTATCATATTTATCTCATTCCCAGACAAAAGAGGAGAAGAGGTCATGTAAAAGTAGAGATATTACCTAAACATAGCGCTCTTTTTTAATCAGAACTTCAGGTTCAACACCTGTAACATGGAAAGTATTCTCATTTTTTCTTGTCCAGGCCTCCCTGGAACATGAAGAGGGGAAGATCCTGCGCCTACAGCTTGAACTCAATCAAGTGAAGTCTGAGATTGACAGGAAGATAGCAGAGAAAGATGAGGAGATTGAACAGATGAAGAGAAACCACCTCCGAGTCGTGGACTCCATGCAGAGCACTCTGGATGCTGAAATCAGGAGCAGGAATGAAGCCCTGAGGCTGAAGAAGAAGATGGAGGGAGACCTGAATGAAATAGAGATCCAGCTGAGCCATGCCAACCGCCAGGCTGCAGAGGCACAGAAGAACCTGAGAAACACACAGGCTGTGCTCAAGGTCCGTTGAACAGAAATTGCCTATAGAAAAATATCTTAGTTGATTCTTTCATTCCGCCACAGGTCTAAATCTACTCATAATTTGTTTCAATGGCTGTACAGGACACCCAGATCCATCTGGATGATGCTCTCAGGTCACAGGAGGACCTGAAGGAGCAGGTGGCCATGGTGGAGCGCAGAGCAAACCTGCTGCAGGCTGAAATTGAGGAGCTACGAGCAGCCCTGGAGCAGACAGAGCGGTCGAGGAAAGTGGCTGAACAGGAGTTAATGGATGCCAGTGAGCGTGTGCAGCTCCTCCATAGCCAGGTGAGGTCATTTGGTGAGAAATGGCACTCTTGGTAGCTGGGGGAACACTTGCATGCTTTATTCCAGTCACCACTGGAGACTCAACTTGGAGGAAGACAGTCCTCTTTTCTGAAGTATTCATCATGTTACTGAAAGAGACATTTGCTGGAAAAGTGTGGGCACTGGTTGTTTCCCCAGGCCGCATAAAATGACACCCATGGCTTCTATCTTATTTGCATCTTCAGACACTTTATTTACAGGGACATGCCAAGTTCTCTGAGCAGCCAGGGAATGGAACTCTGAGACCACAGCAACATTCATTCCTTGTCCGTTGAAATTTTGCACTGAGGAATCCTCATGTACCTTTGTACTAGCAAGAAAGTGGGGATGAATTCCTGGTTCTGATTTAGCATTTATAAAGCAGAGTTTGACATTAGCTATGTGTCATAACAGCCATTTAGCAAGTCAATTGCTGAAATCTATGGGAAGTGTCCGGTTTCAAGTGCTGGAAAGATTCTGGATGGGATTCATTCTATCTACATTCAAAATTTTCTTCTTTTCAGTTGTTGAGAGTACATTAGTCTTCCCTAATACTTAAGAGTCATTTCATTGATTTTTCCCTAACTCTGTTTTTGTTACTTTCTTGTGCCAACCTTGGTGGATGAAATGTGGCACAGATTATATTTCTAAGCACTTTTTCAAATTAATAAAATGAATTGTTGGAGAAAAAAAACAACAAACAAAATGGCTTTTTCCCAATAATAAGAAATTTTACTAGAAAAATCTCTGGTATTGATTTTTAACGTAATTATGTCTTAAATTATTGAAAATCCTGTAATGTTCTTGATTTCAAGTAATGAATTACAAAACCAAACCTCTGATGCTTCTCAACAGAACACCAGCTTGATCAACACCAAGAAGAAGCTGGAAACAGACATTTCCCAGATCCAGAGTGAAATGGAGGATACGATCCAGGAAGCCCGCAATGCTGAGGAGAAGGCCAAGAAGGCCATCACAGATGTGAGTTGGGCACTCCTTGCATTGCTGATGGGGAATGTAGTCTCCCCTGAATATCCCCAGCCTCAAAATGGCTTTGGCCCCCTGCTCTGATCAGGCAGCCATGATGGCAGAAGAGCTGAAGAAGGAGCAGGACACCAGTGCCCACCTGGAGAGGATGAAGAAGAACCTGGACCAGACAGTGAAGGACCTGCAGCACCGTCTGGAAGAGGCTGAGCAGTTGGCCCTGAAGGGAGGGAAGAAGCAGATCCAGAAGCTGGAGGCCAGGGTGTGTAGGGCTGGGCTTGTGCATGAGTGAGCATGTCCTTGGAGACACAGTCGCAGGGAAGCTGCAGGGATGGGCTTGTCCTTGCAGGTGCGGGAGCTGGAAGGGGAGGTTGATGCTGAGCAGAAGCGCAGTGCTGAAGCCGTGAAGGGTGTGCGCAAGTACGAGCGGAGGGTGAAGGAGCTGACCTACCAGGTAAGGCAGGAAGCTTCTTTGTGTTGATACACTCTTATTCCCAGAACCCAAAATGTAGCCCTGAGGGATTTCTCTCTGTCCTGAGTCACACATACAAAAAGGAGAATAATGAAAATACCAGAAGATTACTATCATTCTAGTCATGTTAGGAAGATCCAGCTTATCACTCCTATCTTACTGGGCAGCAATGTCAATTAGAAATGTTACTATTTCAGGTAGAGGAGGGTAAAAGAGGTGCTTCTCTATCTTGTCATTCTCTTTAGTCTGAGGAAGACAGGAAAAATGTTCTCAGGCTGCAGGATCTGGTGGACAAACTGCAAATGAAGGTGAAAGCTTACAAGAGACAAGCTGAGGAGGCTGTGAGTATCACTATGTTCAGTCAGTCTTTATCCAGCTGGAAGTGGAATTCTGTGTTGATGTTTTCCCCTGTGTAGCTCTGTTTGAACCCAGGTAAACATTGTGGTAGTAAGTCTCTGCTTCCTTTCACTTTCTTTATTTCATATTTTCACCTAGCAGAAAAAAAATCACCATAAAAAATTGTAATATATAATTTTAAAGCAGTAAATAACTGAAAGATTATTTAATGGAAATAACTGTAATCATGTATAATTATTCAAAAAGTCCAAAGTGCACTAGCACTTCATACTCAGAGCTGGACTCTTGATATGTTTTACTGACCATTTAAACACTTAGCTTGTATTCGCCCTAGAAATATTAGACAGAATTACACACTAAGTCATAATCTTAGGGGGTTTTTTCATTATTCAAAGTGAGAATGCCTCGGTGATGTATAGGGCAGTGTATTACAGCAGAATTATTTTAAAACCTATTTTATGTTTCTTCCTATCTCCAGGAGGAGTTGTCCAATGTCAACCTCTCCAAGTTCCGCAAGATCCAGCACGAGCTGGAGGAAGCCGAGGAGCGGGCTGACATTGCAGAGTCACAGGTCAACAAGCTCCGAGTAAAGAGCCGGGAAATCAACAAGAAGGCAGACAGTGAAGAGTAAATGCCTCCAGTGTTGTAAAGTGAGAGAATTGCACAAAATGTGACATTCTATCACTTTTATTTTGTAATCACTGCTTTGTCCATCATTAATCTATAGATGAGTAATGCCTACGCAATAAAAATTGTAGATTTTATCCCATGTAAATAATGAGAAGTTGAGTGTTGCATTTTAATCATTGCCCTGAATTCTTTTAAGGTTTACATTTTTACTTGCTTATTTAAACTTATTTATCCAATTAAAAACATTGCTTCAATTATTTTCCAAACATTTCAGCCACTTTTAAAGTGGTCTGATCAGACGTCCTGCTTTGTTCTCACCACGAAATTTCATCTATTATTTCCTTGGCTGAGAAAATAATTATTTCTCTGAAATAGAATGTAATTATCCCTTATAACTCTTGCTTTAGGAATGCAATAGATATCTCAAATGTTCTGTCCAAAGAATAAGAACTTATCTTCCTTCAACCCCGCTTAAGTTTTGGTTATTCTTTTAATTCTCGTGTCTTCTTTGCAAGGAGATCTTACTTCAAGTTAAACTTCTTCAATCCTTCACTTTGGAATGTAATTTAGAGGACATTTAAACCTAAAATGAGTTCTACTTTCAACTTTTGTTTGTGAAAGTGATGTGCAAACCAACATTCCCAGGGCAACATAACCAGCAATCTCATATAGTCAGTCAGTCACTGTCTATATTCTGTTTCCAAAACTACCCTGAATCTTCTAAACTGGTCAGGCTGACACCTCCTATGAAGTCCCCAGGGTAATCCCAATAACTTTGCCCAACATGGCCTCACTCAAAATGTCGGTCTCTTCAGGTTCTGTACAGTATTAGGCCATTCGATGACACCATTGGAACCAGGGAAAAAAAAACCAAAAGATGTCACGTAGCCTATTTGGCATCACAGCTTTCACAAATGGCTAAACGACATGCTGAAGAGGCCTCAGATATTATGCTAACACAAGAAAAAACACCAAGTTTGAGTCTTTCTCCTTACCCTCTAAATGAATTTGTGACTTATCCCCTCCCTCTCAGTCCCAAATCCATAGCTGTGTGTTATCGCCCCTGCCATCATCCTATTTTCCTTGCTCGCTCACACTCTGTTCTCAGAGCAGTGCCACCATGCCTCTACCCTCAGCCCAGCTTGGTGCTGCCCTGTGCAGTCTGAAGGTGAGTGCTGGCTGAGACCCCGAGGGGAACATTGCAGGACTGTCCTGTGCCCAGTACAAGGCAGTACCTTGCTGCAGGTGAGTCTCTGGTCTGGGCAAACATTTCAAACAACAAACATTGAATAGCTAAAACCATTGCCCTACAAACATCATACCTCAACTAAGTCTGAAGAAAAGCAAAAGCATGAGGGGAAAAGGTTCAGTCCTACACATGCTTTTACAGAAAGAAGAAAATAAGTCTTCAGTCTGCTGCAGCCATGACATTTTCTCTGCCTTACTGACTTCTGCTGAAGCTCAGTAGACATGAGGCTGCAGCTAGGGTTCATCCCCACTGGTATGATGGGCTGCAGAGAATGAGGCTGAGGAACTGATCCCACCCGTGGGACAATTCACACCACAGAATCATAGAATCATCTAAAGTTGGAAAAGAGCTCCAAGATCCATGAGTCCAATCCATTAACCTAACACTGCCAGGTGCACCACTAAATCACATACCTAAGTACCACATCTACATATTTGAATGACAGCAGACAAAAAGGCTGACACTCAAATTAGTGACAAGCTTCAGCTCTTTATTATGCCACATACAGTCTTTTATACCCTCTTTGCCACACCCATAACAGGTACTCCTTTTTACCTTACAGCTGATTAGCAAACTATCTACACCTGCCTTTTCTACTTAGTTCCCTTATCAGGTTGTTTATTCCTCTTGTTTTGTGGGGCACAGCTGTAACTTAGCAAGGTCTAGGCTGCCCGCAGCCTTTTCCTGTCTTACCACATTTGAACACTTTGGGATGGTCTTTCCACCTCCCCCCTGGGTAGCCTATTCCCATGCCTGACCACCCTTTCAGTGAAGAAATATTCCTTAATATCCAGCCTAAACCTCCCTGGCACAGCTTGAGTCCATTTCCTCTTGTCCTGTCCCTCACTCCCTGGGAGCAGAGCCTGACACCCACCTGGCTGCCCCCTCCTGTCAGGGAGTTGTAGAGAGTGAGAAGAAGAAAATCCCACCTGAGTCTCCTTTTCTCCAAGCTGAGCCCCCCCCAGCTCTCTCAGCTGCTCCTCATCCAACTTGTGCTCCACACCCTTACCCAACAACTCCTTATAGCAGGACAGTCAGAGGAATGAATCCCAAAATATCATGAAAGATCGGTGTGTGCCTCAGACCTCTTAAGGTCTCTCTTCCACCTTGTATTACAGATGCCACATTGCTCCCACAGAAGTCCAGTGAGCATGCAGGCAAGATCTAGGTGGCCTTTGTTAGGTGATGTGATAATAACTTGTCTGCAAAACCACAACGCAGCGCAGAGAGACCATAGCAGGAGGGGGAGCCTAAATAACACTCTGCCCAGCAACAGTCAGGCCCTTCACTGGGGCCCATCAGCCCATCAAAAGCACTCATCCTAAAGTCCAGGGGAGCACAGGGTGCTTTGGGGACCCCCAAGGAACAGGCACCTTGGCCAGGTTTCCAGGACTGTCCTGACGCAACACAAGGTCCAGGATGCAGGTGTGAAACCCACTACCATGAGCCACAGGGAGCAGCTCTCCTTTCTGACGGAGGAGGGCTGCTGTCAGGGATGTGGGGCACATCGTGGGGTGCAGGGGAAGAGCTGTTGGGAACACACAGGGCTAGTGATGGGATGCTTTAGGTATGCATATATATTTTTATGGAGATAGATGTATTTATGTATGTAAATTAATATATAGGGCATACACCTTGACTGTGTGTATTTGTATCTCCTGGGAGCACATCTTGAACTTTGTTACAGGGGACATTGCCTAGGGTGCATGGACCTGGAGGAATGGAGGAGCTGAAGGCTAACCACTCTCAGGCTGTTGGATCCAGCACGGTGTATTTAACATCCAGCACAGCTGGCAAGAGACAGCTGGGCTGTGAGTGTTTCCAAAACAGCAGATTCAATATTCCCAATATGGGGAGAGAATTGATCCTTTTCAAATGTGTTCTGCCAGAATTATTTACCAAACCTTTGGAACATTATAAGGGAAACTCCTGGATTAACCAGGGTGATGGACTAAGAAATGCATACACAATATTGTGTGTATGTGAAGACTGGTGTGGAAATAGGCTCCATGAATTGTTATCTTTTGAAAAACTGCTGGCTACAACAGACTGAATCCTAACTACCTTGACCACAGAATAGGTAGAGATCAGAGAGCTCTGCAAACCACTTGCTGGAAGATGAGTTACAGAGGTACTGACAATTGCCAATGAGCGATGTCAAACTATGGAAGAGTTTCTACTTTTATGAAGTTAATAGGGTAATAGGGCTTCCGTTCACACTGGAGCACTATGGGAGGGATGAAAGCTGCACATTTCATCGTAAGGTTCCTGTAAAGGATTTTGTGCTTTTTGCCCTTTTCCCACCTCCTTTGTCTCTACACCCTGCCTTACAATGAAACTTGTAGCTGTAAGTACTGCAAATATGGGGATAATGCATGTGTGAACGTTGTCGACAATGTGCAGAGGACAGCTGTGCAATTTCCCCACAGGGTGTACACACATGTTCTGGGTAAACGTCTGGCTGGGAACAGATCTGCAGTCTTGGTACTGGTTGGACCTGAGGGCATGGATCTGCAGCAATCATGTCACTCTCAGGTTAACTGATCCAGCCTGTTGTCCCCCAAAATCCTGAGCTTGCTGTATTGCTGCTAGAAAAGTATCCAGGAGTTCCTTCAAAATACTTCAGTTGGGAAGACAGTGAAGGCAGCTAAAAAGAGATGGTGCAGGGTCTTGCTTATTTAACATAGAAGAAAAGGGCAGTATGGAGTTTCCTCCTTGTTTTGAAAACTAGAGAAGTACAGCACATTTCTTTCCTATACCCATCCTCCCAGATATTTTCACAGCAAGGAAAGTAGCAGCCCTCGGGGCAGTTGGCTTCAGCTCAGCTCCACAGACATTCCTTGGAGAACAGCTCTGGACTGGATGTCTGTTCAGGCCATGGTAAATGGAGCGGAGTCCTGATATAAGCCCAGTGGCCCAGCTCTGCACCTGGCTGCAGGTGAAAGGTGAGGCTGATGTGGGCAGTCAGAAGAAAATAGGGAGAAGCAAACTTGCTGTGACAGTTCACTTCTCCACTCTGCATTTACTGCCTGCTTTGGATCAGCTCAAGCAATGCACAATGTTGATGTCCCAGATACAGAATGTATTTTACAAAAAGTAGAGGAGTCCGTAGCACCTGGCAAGGTCCTCCTGATGCCCTGGAAATCCCTACTCACTACACAGCAAGGGCTGTTTCATAACCTGCTGCAGGCTCTCGGCAGAAGGACAGCAAGGGCACAGGGGACATTACTTAGCAGGGTGTGAGGTTCATCAAGGACAACGAGGATATGTCACACGGCAGTACAAGGAGGGCTGTGCTGGGCCCTAATGCAATATATACTTAAATAGAGCTGCTGGACTCAGCTTCTCCCCAAGCTGCTCCTAGGATTTACTTCACATCAAGTCACTTTGGTCACTCAGACACCATCCCCAGGGAGAGTTATACGTCTGCAGCAGGATTATCAGCCTGTCCTTGTCCAGGATCACTTCTCAAAACTTATCTTATATAACATCACAGACACGGACTTAGCTTCTTTTAGAAAGGTGATATACCTTCTCACATGGTTTATAGATATTCATTAAGACAGCTGGTTCTCCCACCTATTCACATATCTGTGATTCTCCACTATGTGTGTGGAATTCTACTTCCCTTTACTGCTTTTACATACTAAAGTATGTTTATTTATCACTGCGTCCTCAAATTCAAATCATTATTAGCTTCTACTTTTTTCCTAGTATTGGCGCTAGGTTTACTGGGCCACCACTCCCTGAAACACTTTTCAAAAATTAGCATTCTACTAGACAACTTCCAGATCTCCAAAAGCAAGGCAGCTTTAGTAAGGGCTACACTACAGCCAGTAGTCCAGATGTTACATCTCCATGCTTTTATGGAAACCTCGGGTAAATACCCTCTGGTCTTGGCCACTTGTAAATGACTATTTGTGTTGTCTATTTGGCAACAGGCAGAATGTTTCATCATTGAATTAGCTAAAAAATGCTGGCATGGAAGTCAAGCCATTTTTATCTCAACACATTTATTTCTGCTGCTACTAGATAACATCCCAAATATGCATTATAATTTGCACAAGGAGACAATACTGGTATGAGATGAGCTGTAAGTGAGAGCAAACAATATGTGTTATTTCAATTGCTTCTGCCTCTACCTCTGTTTTTGCTACCAGAATGGCTTGGATTTAAAAATATTAAAAAAAAAAAAAAGTGTTTTGTTGCCTTCACAATGGCAAGGTACAAATAATGGCCTGGTAGTTAATTGTTTTCAGTTTGGTTGCCTCCAAAAGAGCATAAGGAAGAAGAGGATCTGTCATTTAAGGTGAATTAGCCCCACAGTTCACAGAGTAATAAATAGTTCTTGTCAGCAACATGCACAGAATACGGATTGCTGCCAACTTGCAACTGCTGAAACAACGTGAAGATATGATCATGTCACTGCTTTATACTGGGGGAAAAAAATCGAGCAATAAATTTAGGATAGACATCCCCTTTCCTCTAAAATATATGGTATATACCATTGACTATTTTGCAGTGTTCAGTAGTTAGCTGAAAGATCTCTTCAGTGCCCCTGTTCCAGTATTAAAACAGAAGCTTTTCTAGGCTGGGGTAAGTGACAGCTTTGGGAAAAAAAAAAAAAAAAAAGCTTGCAAATATATTTTTAGAAAGGAATCCCTCAACGATTGTCTTTAATTCTATTTGGCCTTGGTGCAGTGTCAAACTCATGTTCAGTGATGCAGAAAATCAGCATGAAATACCACACACTTTTGACAAATTCAGGCTTTCTGTTCCCTTTACATAGATTATCTTTGTACTTTCATTAGAAATGAGTATCATTTAAAGATAGGCTCAAAAGGTCATAGCACATATTTTCAAATCTCAATATATTTGTTTCTATTCAATGCAGGAACATTTGCTGAGATCAAAAATGTGTTTGAACATACATCTCTCCATGTATATGTGGTTTTTCTGGTAACACTGATCATTTGAGCCTAAAAGTCAACCTGAAAAGAGCTATGGAGGAATTATTGCTCTTTGTCCATGGAATAGGAGACTGAACACCAAAAAGATTTCAATAAAACAGGACATCACCAAATTAAACTGTGGGGTTACCATGGCAGTAAATCTCAGGGAGTCATGTGACAGTCATTCTTCTTGGGAATGGTGTATCTTTTCTCCTGAGAAAAATGGCTTGGCACTGAAGATATCTTTCTCCTCCTTTTCTCCAAAACCAGTTCCGTACAACTTTGCAAACCCATAATTTAAATCACAGGGAACAGGCTTTATCCCATGAATGAACACTAATAATGTGTATGATAGAGTATCTTTGCGGCTTTCAGAGACCTACAGGAACAGTGAAGGATACAGTCCAAACTAACAGCATAGCTAATGCAGATTAATAATCTTAAAGGCCAGGTAACTTTGCATCAGATGTAATGGAAGACTCCTACATGGAGGCTAAATCCACAAAAAAAATTACATTTTCAGAAGCTTTTTGAATTGATGGGGGACAACGACAAGATAGTTGCCCCTCTTCCCCTTTCAGTTTTCCTGCTGTGCTGTAATAAGAGCAACACAATAATCTGTTAAGATGGAGTGAGGAAAGGTTTGCAAGGTGATGGTATCAGGAACAAATACATATCTGCCTGAAGACCCAGGGAAAGGGGGCCAGGTATGAAACATGAGAATAGCTATATTAGTTTAGACCAAAATATCTATCCGTCCCCAAAGTGTCAGAGAGTTGCAGATACAGCAGTTTATCCATCAGCGGTTTGGGGACCTTGTATGGAAGCCTTGCTTCCCTGACCACTTGTACTGCGAAAATTATCTCTTCATGAGTGTCCACTGGGAAAGCTGCTGGGTTACTGTCACAGGATCAAAGCTATTTAGTGCTAGAACAGGTGTGCTGTGCATCCTGTGTTAACTGCAACGAACTGAGGAGTCTTGCCAGAAGCACAGGGCAGGGAGAACAAGTACTCTGCCATCCACAAAGAGCAAAGAATTCATTAGATAACCAAAAGAACAAGTTTGTCAGGTTGTGCTTGGCATGCTGTCTAACCTTTCAGCTCCCAAGACAGGCTGATATTTATGTATCATATAGTTTGACACAGCCAGAATTATGAGAAGTCCTGAAGATGTTTGTGATTGACCAACTGTTTGCAAATAGGAAAATTTATAGAATTCCGTTAATAACACTTTACAGAAACCAAGCAGATGAATCTGCTGATACAACACATGTTTAGAGACGGACAAAATAAATGTGTGGTCCTTTCCTTGACAGATAAATTGCTGTAAAAAACTCCATGCTTATGCTTTTGATAAATTCACATCTACATACATATATATGCACTAAGTATTATGAACAACAACACAAGATAGACAAGATAATCAAGATAGACAATAGACTAATCACATCAATATCTTATCTATATCTGCATACCCACTTCCTCTAAAACCTACCTGGTACCTACCCGGCGTGTTTACCTGAATTTACTTAAAATATGCTTTCCACAAATCTTCCTGTTACCTAATGTATTCTGAGTCTGTACATGCAACATGTTTGGTTAATTGTTTTTTAACTTAAACTTCACAGGTTCAGTTTGTCTAACTAGAAGAGAAAATTTTTATTTGGCCACAAGAGAAGTCTTTTTTTTTTCCCCAAAGAAGACATTATTCCCCCATTCACACAACGTGAAATAAGGTAGATATTGAGACCCCTGAGCCATTTAGCTACTCACTGCCTTGCTGGGATGGCCCCAAAAGCCAGCATGCTCAAGGACATACCTACAACCTTTCCCTGTCTCTGGACTTGTCCTTACAAGATAAGGGCCAATTGGATGACTACCAACAGGGAATACTCTCCTTTGGGAGCAACACTGATGTCCACTTATCCAGGAACTTGGGAACCATCTTAAAAGACAAGTATATGTTCTAGAAACCAAAAGAAGTAGCAAATACGGATCTGTCTTGTATAGAAAATGTTCCTTCTCAGATTGCTTTTGAATTTGTTCATTGCTCCATAATATCCTGTGTGAGGAGCGTGCCTCAAAGCACAGCTTCCCTTCCCACATCCTCCCAGTATCACCAGATTAGAGTTCCTGCAGGACCTGAATGATTGTGACCCTGGGTCACAAGAGATGCTGAGAAATGCTGGGAAAGCCTTCTTATGCTCTGCAAACCACTCACACAGTCCCTCACAAGGACACTCCCCAGAGCAAGGAGGCTGCCAGCCAGCTTCTGGGACAATACAGTGTACCCCCCAAGTTATTCTGTCGCTGAACTTCACAGCACTACTTGCCTGCCACTTAGCCTACAGCGCATCTTTCGCCCAACTCACTGTCCTGTGGCCATTTTGGAAAAATGCCTTTCTATAGGTTTATTCTCTTTCTCCCTGTAGGATCCTTCTGTTTCCCTGCTCCAGTTTTCAGAGAGGACTGTACCTGAGACAAAGACAGAGAAGATACAATGTGCCCTGGAGATTGTATGGATCTGTCTCCACTATTTTAGTTTGATGAAAGGAATGATGTTTTATTTTCTGTATTTCAAAAGCATAATAAATAGTGTACAGAGGTATAAGACTGCTTTACATACATTTGGGGTTTTCTGAGAGAGACAGTGTTGATGCCTGATGATTTTTTGCCTTTTCTTTTTATCTACCCTTTTGTATTTTTATATACCCTTTTATACATTTTTATACCTTTTATATATCCTCTGTATCCTCTATACCCTTGACCTACATGCTTGTAATTTTTGTAGTCTGATATTCTAGCTTAGTTTTGGGGTTCTGCAAAGCAGAAAGACCAAACATTCACAGTAAGAGGCCAGAGAGCTCTATACTATCAGAAAACTCAAGGTTTCAACCTGGGTTTGTCAGAGACTGAAATATTTCATGCCTCAAACATTGATATAAAGTTTTGCTCATTGTAACAAAAACTGTATAAAGAAGCTACAACCAAAGGAGCCTCGGTGAGGATACCTGACTGGGACTTTGGGCTGAGAGTCAAACTGCTGAGATGAGATAAAGGGAAACCTATTGTTCAGTCATCCCAGGCTGGAGGAAAGGAATGCATCCACAAAGGCCAAAGCTGTGCTGAGAATCATCCCAGGCTGAGTTTGGGGTGGGGGAGAGCACAGCTCCCAAAGCCAGGGTTGCACAGACTGCCCCCAGCCGAGGGGGCAGGAGGAGGTTTTGGGTGTGTGGTGTAACCTCTGGTGAGAGACAATAAACTCTCATCCTCCGTTACACAAACTGGCCCAGGGTGGAACCCCCAAGGCCACAGGCCACATCCACGGGACTTTCACGTGAGAGGCAGCTGAGGGGGTGTCATAATCCATCACAGACACCCCAAAGTGCTCCCCAGAGGCCTTGCCCCACAGGACTGCACATGATGCCAGCAGAGTCTGCTGCAAGAGACTGTCCCTTCCCCTGGGGACATGCCTGGACATTGCCACCTGGCCTGAGTGTGCATTAACCCATGGGATCCTGTGCTTTTGGGGGGACCATCAGCACCAAGAAGACCAAGCTGGAGAGGATCAACGCTACATCATTGGGATCCACGGATGGTGATATTTTCTTTATTTTCTCTCTGTCACTCTCTTTCTGTCCACTCCACCTCTTTTCCTACTTCTCCTTTTCTCTCTTTTCTTCTCTCTCTCTCTCATATTTTCTATCAAATAAAACCCATACTATTGACTGGCATATGGTCTCGTTTGCACCTTAATTTGGGCAGAGGTATTTCTAAGAACATTAATAATCAGATTTTAACGGGATTGAAACATTCTCTTCAGAATATATTTTGTAAACTGGGCTCTAGGCTCATTTGGGAGGGGACTTTTTAGAATAAGGGGACATTACTTCATTTATTAAGTTTCTTAAGGTGCATAAAAATTGTATATGCATTATACAGTGTGTGCATCTTGACGTGTTCCACATTTGAAGAGCTGTGCCCCTAGGATCCTATTAAAATACCGAGGTAAAACCCTTTTAGCCCTTTAACCATGTCTGCCTTGTAATTCTAAGACCAGCTGAAAGGCAACAGTGTCAGACATCATTACCTGTGAAGAAAAGGGAATGCATATTTGTCAAAACAACCACCAAAAAAAGACATTCTACTTTAAGTTTCTTTGTATCTGCTGGCAGCAAGCATGAATCTGTGACTGCCATCACATGTAAGAGTAATTCATAGATCATAGAATATTCTGAGTTGAAATGGACCCTCAAGGATAATCAAGTCCAGCTCTTAAGTGAATGGTCCATAGGGGGATTGAATCCACAGTCTTGGTGTTATCAGCACCATGCTCTGCCCAGCTGAGCTCATCTCAGGCTCTGGCTGGGGGAGATATGCACAGTCTGTAGGTGCTTTGCTGGTATCCCTCAAACTCATCATCTGCACCACCTCCAGTTCCTTGTTTCTCATGAGCACAGGTCTCTCCTTATAACTTGTGAATTCCCAGACATGCTCAAAAATTATCCTTATTGCTTCTCCTTCATTCCAGAGGCTCTCCTTCGGGGAAACCATTCTCACTGACCCTTGGAGTCAGATGACTGTGTAGGTGCCATCCATTGTACCTTCTGGCAGTGAATTTTGGATTCTTTCACCTGCTTTGAACCATCATCCTGGTACTTGCATTTGCCATTGCAGAGTTCTTGGAGAAAAGAGACATTGAGTAAGTCTACGGCACTCAGGATTTTTCAGCTAACACAGTTGCATTATTTTCCCCACTGAATCTTCTTCAAACTGGAAAATCAAAGTCTACTTAGAGATAAACTTAGGAGGAGGATATTCCATAACAGTCATTTCCTTCTGCACACCTTCCCTGAAGTAACTTATTCTGGCATTCTGGCAATCAGACACTATATTGCAAAAACATCATTGATAATAATGTTCAAGAATTCTTGGAATATTGGGGAACACCCAGTTCCCCAGCAGCCCAGCAGAACACCCAGCAGCCAGTAATTTAAAATTCTATACATAATATACATATTTGCAACACTTATAACAGTGTTGTAAATAATAGACTTATATTGGTATTGATTTGGTGCAAACACTGGAATACTTGAGAAGCCAAATTAATCCAGTAATTTGCACTACCTTTAAGGCAGCTTAAACTGTGTTGATATTTATGAGTTTATATAGTTTCTTACTAAATGCAGTAATACTAACAGCACACAGATCTGCTATTGATTTCATTTGTAAGTATTTTGGTAAGCTAGAACACCACAACACCAGAGCAGTACACATCACAGATTAAAATTTTCTGAATTGACAGATGTCAAAATGATTCTGAATATGTAGGGTTACTACTGGGTGGGTGTGCCATTTCAACGGATTAGATCTTCACTACGTATTGTTTTACTGTTTTTTACCCAGGAGAAGACGTAAAATCACATTAACTACAAAAGAATTAGATGAGTCAAATATAAAAAACCAGATAGTCTCTGACAAAGAGTAATCATGGTTCCAATATGCTTAAGCTAAAGATACACATACTTAAAATGCAAATATAAGTGCACACAGCAAATAACGAACACAGTCTGTAATACACATGTGGGGAACAAAAACCAGGTCTTGAGACTGTTAAAATGTAAAAAACATCTGTGATTCTGCTCCTGCAACCAGCACAGCTAATTTAAATGTTTGATACACAGCAATGGGCCAAAGAAAAATACAATAAAAATATTATCTCCACATCCGAGTGATATCACTGTCATTTCAGAGTGTGTCTGTGCTCACACTTCAGGTCAGACTGGAAAAGACTGTCAGTGACTCTGATTTTTTTTAAAAAGTAAAAAAAGCATTGAAAAACATTCTAGAAAGGACTCAAAACACAAGAGAAAAGGCCTAAATAGGATACATCTCAACACAGCCAGGACCCATTTTGTATAGCAGAACCCAATACAGATGCCTTTGCTTCCTAGTGTAAGTAAACTGTAGGCACCCCAAACATAATCCAAAGCAAACAGCCAAGGAGAACTGTAAATGTACAACGAGAAAAAGTGTAAATATACTGAAGATGTTCCCCAGACTGAGCCAACATGAAGTAATGACAACAATGCATCTGACAATCCATCTCTTTCCACAGAGGAAACTGGGTCATTCCAGAAAAAGGTGGTTAGATTTCATGGCCTCTAAATTCTAAATAATTTTCTGACAAATGTTTCTTCCACCTTAAAATAAAGAAAAATGAGGTAATGATGACAAATCTACTTTGCCACCTCATCTCCTGTACAAAATTATCTTGTGGTAAGAGTACTTTCCAAAGCTGTAAGAGACCTGAAATCAATTCTTACTGTTACTTGAGGAATGTGATCTCAGGCTCCCTTTCCCATAGCTGTGTGGCTCTCAGCAAGCTCACAGCATAGGCCCACATGGGAATGGATGAACATTCTCAACATTTCTGCTGAAATTCTAATCTCTGAGGAAAAAAAAAAAAAAAGGTAGTCTCTGGGATGACTTTGCAACCTACTGTTCAGGAGATCTATCTCTTCAGCTGTATATGTTAAATCTTATTCAAAGGCCTCCCTGAATATTTTATAGCAAGCAGCTACTGACTGAATAGCATAAATTGACATCTCTGTGGTGGTGATTCTACAGAGCTGCAGTTATCTCTGACTTTCTCATGTTTTTTCTAACTCAGAACATTTTAAAATTTCTTCTTCATGTCAGAGCAGCTTCAAGAGAATGGAAGGAAAGATTAATTCATTGCTTTCCTCACTGTAACAATCTTTTGGTTAAAGCTGCAGACTAAATTAATTATAATAAACATGAAATTATGCCCATGAGAAAAAAATAATCCCACACAGATTTTACACACAGAAATGGTGTCTAAGTTGACTATTCAGAAGAGATCATGCAGATAAAATAGCTATTCCTCTGGAAACACTAAGCCAAGCAGTGTTTGTCTGTGAGATCCCTCCCTTCCTGACAGTGAGATTCCCTCCTCTACACTCATTATTTTTTGGGCAGCACATCCTAATTCAAAAGCCATCACTGTGTCAAACCAGTTCCTTTTTGTGAATTTCTCCACCTGCATACCCTTAACCCAGGGAGCTGGTATACAGCTGGATTCCACTAAAAGTTTGTCAAAAACCTCAGCTTCCCACACCTGCTTCCAAAACTATTGCACCTCATGGGCCATGTGGCACTGGAACACACAGCCACCTCTTCCAGCCCAGCAACGCTGCCTGGCCAATGGCCACTGGTGCCCAGAGACACAATGACTCTGCCCAGGCTGAAGGGCACAGATGTCACTTTGGGGGGTTCAACCAGCAGCAAAGTTGAGCATGTTCCCCAGAGACACACGGGACACTGACACAAGAGAGCAGAGAGATTGCTACAGCAGCCACACAGGGTACCACCAAGGGGACCCCCATCACACAGGCACAGACACATCCCCTCCTCATCAGGGACAGGCAGAAACAGGAGTCACCAGCACAGTCACTTTTTTACACTTTCACATGCCTTCACCAAGCAGTGGGACTGACCAGGTTTGGTTCACACCACCTCCTCCCTTACCATTTGTCAGGCAGGTTTGTGTTCCAGCATGTTCTCAATTAGAGAATGCTTCCTCCCTTTCTTCTGTCCCTCGCAGTGTCAAAACCTGTCCTTAAACAGCTAATCTTAAAGGAGCAGACATTCTCTTTCCACATTCCTTTACAGAGCAACTTACAGTTATTGCGGTTTGACATCCAGCCTGCTCCATGACATCCTCTGCAGGCCAGTGGAGCGGCACAGAAGTCAGGCACCTTTCTACAGACTGAGACCTTTAGCATGCCTGCAGGCCTCAGATATTGCAAACCTACAGGTCAGGAATGAAAGTGTCTCTGGTGGTCCCTAAGCTGGCAGCTGTCTCACTCTGACCCAAGACTGAGGCTGGCTCCAGGCTTGACCGTGCCCCACACAATGGTATAAAAAATTTTGCCTCAATAAATTTTTCTTCTTATCTAGCAGCGTGTGTAGATAAACAGGGAGGATAAGAGCGGATCCATTAATATTATATCCTTAAAGAAATAATTGTGCACAATTAGAAAAACCCCATCCTGCTAAGGCAAGCCCTTGCAGTGCAGAGCCAAGTGTTGCCTTATTTGGCTTTATAAGAGCTGTCTTTGGGTTCTTCCATCCTGGCACAGATCAATGTGAAAAGGAGAGGTCAGTGCAGCTGACTCCATACAACCTTAAACCCATCCCGTCTCTGGGTAATTAGCAGAGAGATCAGAGCTACAACACGTTTACAACTAAAGAGTAAATTATTATTGACCAAAAATAGAGCACTTGAATGCTGTGTGGGCAGGAGGAAACATATAAAGAACCGCAGCTGAAGGCAACTTCATTATTTGTTACCTCAGCATCGCACGGTAAGTCCCATCCACTTGCTTCATATTCTGACCATGACATCTCCACAGCTCCCCAAAATGGAGGACTATGAAGGGGAGTTTTCTTCTCATTCTCCACCTCTAACATTCCAGGTCATGCTTTACATGCAAAGTTGAGGTTATACGACCCAAACCACTCCAATGTGGTGCGCAAGCAGAAGCAGAAGAGTCATAGCATGCCAGTGCTTGGAAGGGCCTTCTACCAACTTTGCTACCTCCAAGTCCTATGAAAGGCACAAGAAGACTAACTCTGAATGCAGTCGAAATTGACTGGGATTATATATATATATTAAAAAGTAGATATTAAAATAATAGATAGATAGATAGATAGATAGATATAATATATAAAATATAAAATTTTTTTTTTCCTGGACATTAGATTTGTTTTAAGCAGCTCACAGTAATGTGGGGAGGAGCACAAGACTCTCTGTGGAATTTTGCTCTAGGTCAGGGGTTGTAAGGCACTGTGTGCAGTTCAGCTATCTGGAGAGAATACACAGGGTGTAGAAATGTTTGATATGATATATGCTCAAGACAATGGACTGGTTTTGATGTAACTCTCTCTGTCGTTTCTTTAACCATTCCACACAGGTTCTGAAAACTGATTTCCTCGTGGACTGTCTGAAGGTAGGGGTCTAACAAATAACACATACCTTTGCTAATTGATCCTGAGCAATAAGTAAAGCTCACCCAGAAAATGGCAAGGACAAGTGCAAAAAACAGTGATGTAGAACTAGGATCACTGGAAAGGATATATGGTGTTTTAATCAACATGAGTAATAGTCACCGTTCTTAGCAGGAATACTCCATGTATCGGGAAAGAAAAGTTACAGATGCTCAAACTTAGTCAAGAGGGCATGATAGACAGTGACAGTAATGTCTTTTTGTGCTGTAGCCTTGAATTCTGGTATTTATAGATTATTAAAATTCATCCCCTGCCATCTGCTCAACTGCTGGAAGTCTGAAGCTGTGTTCAGAGAAGAGGCTCAAAGTAATACCAAGCGTTAGTTTCCTCTGGGGCAAAGTCTAGAACATTATTTACTGCCTTTGGTTTATCACACCAGCACTGAAACCCAGACAAAGTTCACAATGATCTTGTCTCCTGCCTGATAGGCAGATCTGTTTATGTCCAAAGAGTAACCTTTCCAGAGCACTTAGGGTGCATCACTCCCTTCTAGGTTTTCTGGGGAAGGTCAGTGACTTAGTGACTGGGAGTGTGCAGAGAAGGAACCCTGCACACATGTGCCTTCTATTCTGAAAACAGAAAGTGCTCACTGAAATTGCAGCTGAAAGAGATGCAAATACAGGTTATTCTCCTATAGAATGACACCTTCTCTGTTCAGGAATGTGGAAAGATTTAAATTTTACACTATTTTCTATCAAAGACATTCAGTAGTTTAACAGACTGTGCCCCTTGAGGAATTTTCTAATAGCCTTTTCTGTTGGCATTTTCTGATGTTCTGCTTCACTTTTTCACAGACACTATGAAATACCTTCTCTTTTTCTTTCTTATTGCTTCTCTTGAGCTCCTCAGACAAAAGATCACATAGGCAAAAACTCTGGGCTCTGTATACCCAGAATAATACTCCAATACTCCAATAATACTTTCAATGTAAGTTAAAGGATCTGGATTTTGTGCTTTGAAATTGCTGGGTGTTACAAGGTCTTGCATGAGGCCATCCCTCAAAGTCCTGCAGGGTGCAGATCCCGTAGCAGATAGTTCTTGCTGTGAGAGATCAGCACTTCTACAACAACCAGAAGTAGCATTATAAATGCCTTCATACTCCTTTCATCATTTTCTTGCACATGAAACCATTCCATTCTGACTGTTTCAGTACGTTGATGCCTTGGATGTACACATCTTAGTTTTTCAATTCTGTCCCTTTCTCTTCTTTACTCTTCACAGTGCATCAAACAGCACATGAAGTAGCAGGAATTTAGAAGGTGGTTTTGGTTTTTTTTTCCTAGCCTGTATATTAGCCTGCCTGGGGAAGAACATTCCATTTTTGCTAGATCCTACATACTTTATTTCTACTTGTGCTATTTCCAGATGCTCTTGAATTATCCCTGACAGTTATTTTGACCATAGCAAGCAAGAGCATTTATTTGTGCTAAAGAATTTTTAATAGATATTTCAAAAAATGCAAAATAAAACAGAGTATAAATGAGTTTTCTGAAGTATTTCTACTAGACAAATGCCTAACAATGTCTGGTACACATGAATTGTCTTTTAATGATTCATAACTTAGTCTATATAATATATTCAAGCTATAATATGTTCAAGCTGTAATTGAAATTATTTGAAATATTATATCACATACTTATATTACCTATATACTATGTTATTTAGCTAATACTATGTTGTTAATCATTATCTGTAATATATATTATATTCCTTTATTGGCTAATTTTGCAACATAACTGAAAAGATGTTATATATTTGGTTCATACAATAAAAAGGTTTGGCTTTAGATACATGATGACTAACATTCACAATTTGTTCCAGTGCTTGGTATAGACTGATATGTGGCTTTGAGAAGGATGTGACTGTGCAGCTCTGTGAATAGCAGGTGAAGGTAGAGCAGGACCAGCTTTTGAAGATTTACAGCTTGATATTCTCTCTGCTCTCACTTGGGCACATAGGCCTGTTTAAGGGGGATGTCTTCAAAGACAATACATCTCTGTCTACAGAAGGAACTTTCTTTATTAGCACTTCTTCTGTGGATAATTAAAATTGAGACAGAAGTCAAGTGCCTGATAAGTCCTCCTCTTCCTATTAGTCATTGATCATGAACACTGTCTGGATAAATATAAATTACAAATGCACAAACTTTCTGCAACTTTTCTGTATTCCTCCAGAACAACTGCAGACATGAGTTCGGATGCAGAGATGGCAATCTTTGGAGAAGCTGCTCCCTATTTACGGAAGCCAGAGAAGGAGAGAATTGAAGCCCAGAATCGCCCATTTGATGCT
The DNA here is from genome assembly GCA_013397895.1 of Origma solitaria. Lineage (NCBI taxonomy): Eukaryota > Metazoa > Chordata > Aves > Passeriformes > Acanthizidae > Origma > Origma solitaria. Next base: position 21,211 of record VZRL01002027.1, read on the forward strand.
AAGTCAGCCTGTTTTGTAGTAGATGATAAGCAAATGTATGTGAAAGGTACCATACAGAGCAAAGAAGGTGGCAAAGTCACAGTTAAAAAATATGATGACACAGTAAGTGATACCAGCTGTTACTCATATGTGATCACGCATTTCAGGCAGTTCCCTGTTTTAGATTTCTTCTGCTGTTCCCTTCTTTTTTTTGCTAGACTGTGACTGTAAAGGAGGATGAAGTCTTTCCCATGAACCCTCCCAAATTTGACAAAATCGAGGACATGGCCATGATGACCCACCTGCACGAACCCGCTGTGCTGTACAACCTCAAAGAGCGTTACGCAGCCTGGATGATCTACGTAAGTGGCAGCAGCAGCTTCCTTTGGGCAGCCGCAGGAGCTGCTGTGCCAGGCTCAGGGCAAGCCAACGTGCTGTCTCCCTTCCTCACAGACCTACTCGGGTCTCTTCTGCGTCACTGTCAACCCCTACAAGTGGCTGCCGGTGTACAACCCAGAAGTGGTGACAGGCTACCGAGGCAAGAAGCGCCAGGAGGCTCCTCCACACATCTTCTCCATCTCTGACAATGCCTATCAGTTCATGCTGACTGGTAAGTCATTTTGCAAGAGTGGAAAACCCTGATATACGTAGGGCTGGCTATTTGGTCAAGGAACACTTGATAGTTCAGGCATTTTAGGTTCTACTCAGTGGTCCCATAGTCCTACAGCACAACGCAAGATCAGACTGTGAAAATCTTAATGATCTCTGGTGTCGGGTCGAGATGGTCACAACAAGTAACAAATTCACTACAGCATCTTCTGGGTCCAAGGAAAGGAAGAAGTAATCCTTTGTTTTCCAGAGACTTTTTATACTATTTTACAACTTTCATGTCACACATCCATTGGCTCTCAATTCATCACCCCACAATATCATTGGCTACCTACAACCAGAACAACATCTTGGAAAAACACCACCTGCATCAAGTCGGCTATCTCTGTTTATGAATTCCTGCTTGTTTTGAACCAGAGAGCCATTTGTGAGAATTGAGAACAACCAGGTGTTCTCACGGTAAAATAGCTCTTACTATGTGCCCACGATTCCCACACTCTGGGCAATTAGATAATGAAGGAAAAGCAGTAGCTGACTCTATGGCTTTGTGCCCCCTTCTCCTTGTAACAAATTTAAAGAAATACAGCAAATAATCTGATTACAATTAAACAATATTTAACCCAAGGCCTACACCTAAAAGAAAACAAACAATAAGTGGGAAGCCTTGTAAAGAATCACTGCTTGAAGTTAAATTTTGGGCTACTTCATCCCTTTCTGTACAAAAAAAGAAAAGTCCAAATGCACACTTATGTATAATAATGCATTATTTATCTTACCTTGTAAGCAAGTGATAAATACTGATATAATATAGTTCTTTCCCTTGAAGTCAGTTAGTTGTGTCTGAGAAACTGAAGCCTTCCATATCCCATTTGAACAGCTCTTTCTGTGATTTTGTTTTCAGATCGTCACAACCAGTCAATCCTTATCACGTGAGTATGTTTTGGTATGAGTGACAAAGCTGGCAGACAAGTGATAATGTTTCCTGTTTCCTGTAATAATTAGCATTTTTATTTCAACAGTGGAGAATCCGGTGCAGGGAAGACTGTGAACACAAAGCGTGTCATCCAGTACTTTGCAACAATTGCAGTTACTGGTGAGAAGAAGAAAGATGCACAGCCTGGCAAAATGCAGGTAGGACATCAGCTCCCCCTTGTAGTATTTGCCCTCACTGTGCCTGCTGAGGAGAAAGTACCAATGTGTATTTTGGGGTTGCAGGATTATCTAAAGGCAGAAAGCGTTGTCCAAATGAGAAGACAGTCAGGATGTGCACGACCTAAGCACACTTATGCTCATTTATCCCTGCTGCCCAGCCTCCAATCTGCTCAGCTCTTCCTTATAAAATCATTTTGTCAATATAGGAAAGGCCCAAGCCTCCATTTACACATGGAGTCTTTACCAGGGAGGGGTAGCTTTCTCTGTGCTGACTGTCCATCTATGAACCTATTCATCAGTGTCCTCTGAGACTAGCCACATCCACAGCACCTGAGAGGCTGCACATGAAAACAGAGCAGTCAGTTGCCACTGGAACATGATTGTGCCATTCCTGGTCCTTGGTTCATCCCTATTGCCAAGGGAAGGGCAGCAACTCCAGACTCCAGAATGGTTGTGCTGAAGAATGATTTTAATTGCATCAGGCAATATGTTCCAGTGGCTGGTTTTCGTGTCTGTGGTCAACAGAACAGCCCTGAGGGACATGAGAATAGGTATGGATTTGGGACAGCTGGTACCATTTGCCTGACAGTCAGAAAGCAACCTCAGAAAGGATCCTTGCAGAAAAGAAAGTGCATGCCTCACTGTCCCTTTGCTGAGCAGCACAGCTGTTGCAATCTGAGCCCACTGGTGCCTTTGCAAGGCACAGGCTTTACTCCCCAGCACAGGGCAAGCAACAAACACACTTGTGGCACAAGTGTGTGCCACCACAGCCTCTGAGATGTGTATCAAAGCGTGTGATGTGTCAGCATGTTATTTGAGTACCCAAGGGCACAGTGGAGCTTAAGGAGATTCCAAGGCTGAATATTCTTTCACTCAGAGGCAGGTGTCTGTGATTGATGGGTTGTTATGGCCAAGGCAAGATCATTACAAGCACTCTTTTCATCAGCACCATGTTAGAATCTCCCGGGGTCAGCTTTCATCAGCTGCTCACTATGCCAGGACTGATCTCAGAAACGCTTCAAGACAGCTGAGACATGTACAGACCATGTGTGATACAAGGAAATCACCTGGCTCTCAGACTGACAGTAATCTCTTCTGCCCTCTTCTGAGTTAATTCACAGAATACTCTATTTTTTTAGCACTCCAATCTCTGTGACAATCATATGTTCCTCTTTATAAGAACATTAAATAAAATGCTCGGGATATAGTTCTTTGTAGCCCAGTGTTCAATGGCAGATACAACCTGAAATTAATCACATGCCAGGCAACGGTACAGGAATAAGGGAAGCGTGTAACAACATTTCTCCAGAATATCATCTCAGCCTCCAGCACTTTGTCACCCAGCCTGTAGCCAGGACTCCAGAATGAACTTGTGTAAAGAAGCCAGGTCTGCTTCCACACTGTTATCCATGTACAATGCTCCTGTTTTAGTTCCCTGGTTACAGCTGTGCACTCAAAAGAGGCTTGGTCTTGGTATAGTCAGCTGCACTGACACACACATCTCTCTTCTCTTCTCTTCTCTTCTCTTCTCTTCTCTTCTCTTCTCTTCTCTTCTCTTCTCTTCTCTTCTCTTCTCTTCTCTTCTCTTCTCTTCTCTTCTCTTCTCTTCTCTTCTCTTCTCTTCTCTTCTCTTCTCTTCTCTTCTCTTCTCTTCTCTTCTCTTCTCTTCTCTTCTCTTCTCTTCTCTTCTCTTCTCTTCTCTTCTCTTCTCTTCTCTTCTCTTCTCTTCTCTTCTCTTCTCTTCTCTTCTCTTCTCTTCTCTTCTCTTCTCTTCTCTTCTCTTCTCTTCTCTTCTCTTCTCTTCTCTTCTCTTCTCTTCTCTTCTCTTCTCTTCTCTTCTCTTCTCTTCTCTTCTCTTCTCTTCTCTTCTCTTCTCTTCTCTTCTCTTCTCTTCTCTTCTCTTCTCTTCTCTTCTCTTCTCTTCTCTTCTCTTCTCTTCTCTTCTCTTCTCTTCTCTTCTCTTCTCTTCTCTTCTCTTCTCTTCTCTTCTCTTCTCTTCTCTTCTCTTCTCTTCTCTTCTCTTCTCTTCTCTTCTCTTCTCTTCTCTTCTCTTCTCTTCTCTTCTCTTCTCTTCTCTTCTCTTCTCTTCTCTTCTCTTCTCTTCTCTTCTCTTCTCTTCTCTTCTCTTCTCTTCTCTTCTCTTCTCTTCTCTTCTCTTCTCTCTTCTCTTCTCTTTTCTCTTCTCCTCTCCTCTCCTCTCCTCTCCTCTCCTCTCCTTTCCTGTGAGAAAGATCACTTAAAAAGCTGAAAGATACATGTGAGAGGGAATTATTCTATGGATTTAGCATTTTTTATTTTTAAAAAAATTACATATAGCATTTCAGATGCTACTGTGTTGCCTTAATTTTAGAGGTCCATCCTCACGGTGGACTAACAAAACTAATTTAAACCTGCTGTGCCATCTGCAGACAGTGCTGGGAATGGCAGTCCCTCTCCCCCACAATATGTTCAGGGCTGCCCTGAGCACTGCACACACAAAGGTGCAGTAACTGAAACAGTGCTGCTCACCTTTCATCGGATATAAACCAACTTATCTTTTTTTCTTTTCTTACTCTTTGTTTTCCATCTGTCCTGGTAATTATCCCTGGCAACCTTTTCATGCCCTGATTATGTAGGATTAATCATGACTGCTGGAGTCACACTAGTGACTCTGCTTACTCTGCTTCCTGGGCTATATTGCACCAGAAACGACAGATATAATGCCACAGAAGCCTTTTTCCTTCTATATTTTTGCACCTACCAAGAGAGATGCAACACAGCATCAAATCTTTACATATTGATCACTCCTTCTGCAGTAATGCAGCAGGGGAAAAAAAAAAAAAAGAAGACTTGAAGAGTCTCTGTTCTCTGCTTATCTAAGTTTGGTATTTGAGAGTCAGGCTTTGTCTATGTCCCAGCTTTAAAGCATGCCAAGAGCTGTATTGCTGCATCCTGCAAGGCTGCTGTTGTTTGAATGTAACCGCAAAATTTTACATTCTCCCTTGGCAGGCGTTTCCTACCAAAGTTTGTACTTCTTTCTGTGTGTTGTGGGTTTGAGCAACCTTCAAAAAAATTTCCAGAATTTTCACCTTTTCTTTAGCTGTCAAGGCCTTTGTGGACAGAAATGTGGAAACACCTCTCATACAGGTTTCAAACACCCTGAACTCCACTGCAGTGACTTTGCATGTGTTATCCAACATGTGGTACCAGATACAAGAAGCAAGCAAAACACAGATCTGTCTTTCAGCTGTCTTCCCTTTGAAACCAATGGCAATATCCATGAGTGCTGGCTGATGAGTGCTTAAGAACTCTGTTAATTTTTACGTTTAAATCATGTGATATGTAAAAATTAGCTGTAAAATCCCTTTTGCAATATTTGTTATTTGGCAAGCAGTAAAGTTTCATAAGAAGCATTTTCTTCTGCAACCAGGGAACTCTGGAGGATCAGATCATCCAGGCCAATCCACTGCTGGAGGCTTTTGGCAATGCCAAGACTGTGAGGAATGACAACTCCTCACGCTTTGTGAGTTCAATCCAGATCTATTGGAATGAAAACATTTAAGGCAGGTCTCATTCATTGACTGTCATAACCAATGGTTTGATCTTCACTACTTGATAGGGAAAATTCATCCGGATTCACTTTGGACCGACTGGCAAGCTAGCCTCTGCAGATATTGAAACCTGTGAGTTGGAGCAAGTCAGTGCAAGCAGAATTTATGCGTTTACAACCTCAAATTTATCAGGAGACTAACAGCACCTCTCTTTTGGTTAGATCTCTTGGAGAAATCCAGAGTCACTTTTCAGCTGTCTAGTGAAAGGAGCTATCATATTTTTTACCAGATAATGTCCAACAAGAAGCCGGAGCTCATTGGTGAGTGCCAGCAGTGCTGGGATTGGCTCAGTGAGTGCTTTCTCCTCCCACTGTGACCTGTCCCAGTGCCACTAAAGGTGACCCACACACTTGCAGATCTCCTCCTTATCTCCACCAACCCCTATGACTTCCTCTATGTGAGCCAAGGAGAAGTCACGGTCGCCAGTATTGATGACAGTGAGGAGCTGCTGGCGACAGATGTGAGTAGAGCAGAGCAGAGCAGCTCTGCAGCAAATCCAGCTTCAGCCAGGCCCAGCACTGGGCTCTGCTGCCCAGTGCCATGGGACTGGGATGGTACTGGACACACTCAGCACAGGCAGGAACAGAAACCCCACCTGCACCTTGTGCTTCAGCCTTTATGCTTTTCCAACCTGCCTGTTGTCTCTGCAGAGTGCTGTGGACATCCTGGGCTTCAGCCCTGATGAGAAGGTGGGGATCTACAAGCTGACAGGGGCTGTCATGCACTACGGGAACATGAAATTCAAGCAGAAGCAGCGGGAGGAGCAGGCAGAGCCGGATGGCACAGAAGGTAGGGCAGAGTTTGCTTGTGTACTGCATCAGCAGAGAGCTAGCAACCCTGCCCCATGAAGTGCCCAACACTTTGAAAATTATTTTCCTTTCCAGAAACTAATTTTTTAAAGATTGTTTCAAGTTTCACAAAGTCAATGACTTAATTTATGCTCTACAAGTAAACAGAAAGACATAAAACTTAAGCATTGCTGCAGCCCACCAGGCGCGGACACAGGATTATGCTGCAGCTGAGACATTGCCTTTGGATCAGGGTGAATATTCTCCATGAGACTGGAGAGGAGTTTGTCTTGAGAATAGGTGCATTTGAGTTGCACCAAAAGTACACTCCTTGTAACCGAAACATCCCAGATTATCGGTACACCTTCCTTTGTCTCTGTTGAACTCATTTGCTGTCTCTGATCCTAGTGGCTGACAAAGCTGGCTACCTGATGGGTCTGAATTCTGCTGATTTGCTCAAGGCTTTATGCTATCCCAGGGTGAAAGTTGGGAATGAATATGTAACTAAAGGACAAAATGTCCAACAGGTACATAAACAGCTCATCAGCTTTTCAATTTCTTCAGAGAGTTCTTTCAACTATAAAGCTAACTCAACATTTGTTACTGCCATGGCTGTGCTTCTTACAGGTGTACAATTCAGTGGGTGCATTGGCTAAATCAGTCTATGAGAAAATGTTCCTGTGGATGGTTGTTCGCATCAACCAACAGCTGGATACAAAGCAGCCCAGGCAGTACTTCATTGGTGTCCTGGACATTGCTGGCTTTGAGATCTTTGATGTGAGTTACCGTAGGTATGCTTGCCCACTGAGGACTGCTTGAAACTAACTGGCATTTTTTTTGTATTTTGCATTCGTAGTTCAACAGCCTGGAGCAGCTGTGCATCAACTTCACCAATGAGAAACTGCAACAGTTCTTCAACCACCACATGTTCGTGCTGGAGCAGGAGGAGTACAAGAAGGAGGGAATTGAATGGGAGTTCATTGACTTTGGCATGGACCTGGCTGCCTGCATTGAGCTCATTGAGAAGGTGGAAGAAATCTTTTCATTGTAGGAGAGCAGATTTCTTTTATGATCTTTTTTTTAGTTCAGTCGTTCTTGATAAATTGACGCATTACTGTTTAATTACCTTCTCACATCAAAATAGGCAGATGTAAAACCAAAGCTTTTGGAACAGGCTGTCTTTGCACAAACAGTGGTTTCCTGAACAATATGGCTGGGGCGGAAGGGAGAAAGCCTACACAATGTTAAATTGATGACTTTAATGACTGCCTTTAAGGTGAACGTCAAGTCTTACTCCTTGCACTAATGGCTCCCCGACCCATCACTTACTTTCTTTATTTATTCGTATTTCTCCCAGCCCATGGGCATCTTCTCCATCCTGGAAGAGGAGTGCATGTTCCCCAAGGCAACTGACACCTCTTTCAAGAACAAGCTCTATGATCAGCACCTGGGCAAGTCCAACAACTTCCAGAAGCCCAAGCCTGCCAAAGGCAAGGCTGAGGCTCACTTCTCCCTGGTGCACTATGCTGGAACAGTGGACTACAACATCTCTGGCTGGCTGGACAAGAACAAGGACCCTCTGAATGAAACTGTGGTGGGGTTGTACCAGAAATCGTCCCTGAAGCTGCTATCCTTCCTTTTTTCTAACTACGCTGGTGCAGAAACAGGTAGGTACTTTTTCAATAATGACCAATAAGGCAAAAATCAACTAAAGTCTTCCTCTGCTTCTCCTCTCTGTGGCATACTCAAGGCTACCATCCCCCAAGGTGACCTTGTTCTTGTGTGCATCCAGATATGCCAAAACTAAGACACCAACATGAAGAACTGCTGGAAACACCACATTTATGTGCTGCAGAGAAGTAAAGCACAGCCAGTCCAAACCCAAGGGACAGGAGGTGTACATTTCCTGACTGTGTTGTGAATCACCTGCATTCTTACTCAGCCACTAGATAGGCGCCAAATAAATGTGCAAAGTGCAAGCACTTTATAGTCTTTGTAGACAGAGTTTTGTTTCTTGAGGTGAACTGGAAGAACTAAGATGAGACCATGGAACTATTTCATATCCAGCTGAGCAGTCCTGGTGTTGGGAGGGAAAAAAAGAGAGCGACAGAAAATAAATTTAGAAGTCCTCTGTGGGCATCAGAGTGCAGTGCCCTTTTTTTGTGTCTGAAGACCATCAAGTTAGACAGTCAGTAGGTCTGCCTTACTAAAAATGGCCACCCAGATTTCTACAAAAAACAGCTCCAGTATTCTGGTAGCCTAGATGGTGGGCAAAAAAGCAGAGGCAGTGTACAGCAGTAAAGTGAAGTCAACAATAGTCAAGCAGTTCAGTCCATCAGACATGTGATCTGCAGGATTTGAGGCTCCAAAGACAGTGCATGGGGAATTCCTTGAAGTACAGCTCAGCTCACGCACCACTGTGTCTGAGCAAGCCCCCAGGAGATACTGGGGATGGGTCAGCTCTGAACCTTGCTGGTACTACCAGTATCAGGAAGGTGAGAAAAAAAGGTCATGCAAATAAAATTTTGGATAAGGCGTGAAGTTTGGAGCACAAAGACTCCATGTGAGACTCAATTTAATTGTCTTCATGGGTGTAGCAAATATGGAAAGACATTGAGTTGCCTGGACTTGTATTCCTGAGACTAAAATTTGCTTCCTGCCATAACTCAGAATAGAACTGTATTCTTCACCTGAAACATTGGATTAGGAGATTTTTCTATAGAAGACGTCCCTGCATTGATAAATGGATGCCCAGTGCTGAGTCACATTCTTGTGGACTTTCACCTAATTATTATTTTTTTTTTTAAATGGGACTTTGTGCAATAGTGAAAGCAGTATGTGATTAGTAGCACAGAGTACACTGTTAGAAAACTTAGGTGAGGCTAAACTGTTCCATACCAGCAAAGCCATGTACACTATGATGCAACCTAAGTCTTGCATTTGAGACCAAATACACTACACACTGACAGCCTGGTACCTACCAGCAGCTCACTAAACTCTCATGGAGCAGTGTGTCAGTATTTAAAATGAAGAATTTTATTGGTCCATAGCCAAACAAAGGAAGGTGAAGCCTACAAAATGTATTGGTTATTCTAACTGTTCACCTCCCATCCACTTCTTCCAAGGTGATAGTGGTGGCGGTGGCGGCAAGAAGGGTGCTAAGAAGAAGGGGGGCTCTTTCCAGACAGTGTCTGCTGTGTTCAGGGTATGTGAATTCTTTTTTACGTGAGCCATGCTTCCACAAAATGATCTGAGGGCTGAAACACCTATCCTATAAAAAAAGCTGAGAGAGTTGGGGTTGCTCAGCCTGGGGAAGAGAAGATTCCAGGGACACTTTATTCTGGTTTTTCAATATATAAAAGGGGGTTTATCAGAAAGACAGAAAAAGACTTTTTACCAGGTCCTGTAGTGACAGGACAAAAGGCAGTTATTTTAAACTGAGAATAAATTTAAATTGGATATAAGAAAATTTTTTTTTACTCTGATGGTGGTGAGGCACTGGCCCAGGGTGCCCAGAGAAGCTGTGCTTGCCCCATCCCTGGAAGTGCTCATGGTCAGGTTGGATGGGGCTTGGAGCAAGCTGGGAGAGTGGAAGGTGTCCCTGCCTAGGACAGGGATGCTGGGCTCAATGACCTTTGAAGGGCTCTTCCTAGCCAAACCATTCTGTGATTCTAAAACTCCCTGGATTTAAACATGAAAGCAAAAGCCTTGTAGCTTGAAGCTGATACCCTTATTTTGCTCTATCACAGGAAAACCTGAACAAGCTGATGACTAACCTGAGAAGCACCCACCCTCACTTCGTGCGTTGCCTCATTCCTAACGAGACCAAGACACCTGGTAAGTCCTCCGTTATATTCTGAAGACATGGGACTGACAGGAATTGCCCTGTTTAGCTTCCACACTAACTTCCCAAATAGTTCCTCCTGCATGTGAAGCCCTTGGGGGTTGGCCTGCAAGACAGTAACAAAGGGAACTTCTTTTGCGTTGTCTACTGTGACTGAAAAATTTTGAGCATTACATGGTCCACTACAGTTACCCATCTTTGCTTAATGCGTGTACAGAACTGAAGGTGATAAAGATGGGTTTGATTACAGCTGATACAATTGTCTGTTGTGGGTAACAGCATTAAAAAATCCCTAAGAAATGCCTAGTTTAAGTGACCAGAGTGTCATTCAGAACTGTTGGTTTCAGCCCAAGACCACTTACCAAGTGCTAGCACTTGGAAAGCATTTTGATATAAAGTTATTTTTATTTCTTTTTTAACTCAATATTAAACTCTCACAAAGAGTTTAGTCTCTGAGAGCTGTCAAATTTGGGAGTATTTTCATGTGGTCAATAAACTGAAGTACTTGGGAAGACTTTGCCATGCTGTGTTGCAGGAGTCTAATGAGTATGAGGCCCAATACTGGTAGAATGATAAGGTAGATATTGATAGAATGTAATGGATGCAACAGGAGTACAAGGAAAGAGGAACTTAGCATGTGCTCAGAAAACAGAAGATCAATTTCAGGATGTTTGCCTTTGTAGTTTATGTCTCTCTATGTAACCCTGAAGACCACAAGTAGGGTTTAAGCAATGAACATATGTAACATTCTCATTTCAGCTATTCATATGAACTCCTTTTCTATTCAGTGGAGACATGTTGGCCTTTTAAACTGGCATTTTAAGTTATGATTCATCTGGCCCCTTATATACAACTACCTTAGGATGAGATTAATCACATCCTAGAAGAAATTGTTTCAAACCACTGACTATAAATGAAGCCCAAATGCAAATGTCCACAATTCAAAACCAAAAAAGAGGAAAGAGGAAACCTGCTGGGGTCTTGACAGTCAAGAAGGTGCAAGGAAGGAGTTACAGAAACCAACTAAAATAGAAAAGCATGTTTGAATGGTTGATGTTACCAGATATGGCTGTCATTTTACTGTTGTGTTGGTTGTTTGACAGATGTGACTCAGAGGGAATCTTGACTTTTGCCTTTTAGAAGAAAAGTAGTACTGTGTGATTCAAACTAGGGATGGTAAAGTGAACAAAGGAAAATTAGACATCTTCTGATGTTTAGCTGGTTTTAGGCTGCTTACAATCGACTTTTCTCACAATTTCTTTGGGTAAACCTTTATTGATTACACTGAAAAGATAAGGGTAAGGGTATGGATCATTCTGTATTAATGACTGTCTCTAGCAGCTGGTGGGAATTTCTCCATAACAAAGTGATTCCAAGAGTTTTATTCTGCTGGTTGTACTTTGAAGTATTTGGGAATAAGACTTTGAAATCTTATTATAGCCAAAAGACTATAATAATACAGGAGGAGGAAATTCTTCCATTTTTAATCAGCAGTCCTCCACAGAAAGACAAAGAGCTTTAAGTAACCTGCTTCTCCACTCCTGTGTGGGAATCTAGCTATAAAATCTAAGTTTGAGTATTGTCTGGATGGCACTAACACTACACTGTGCCACCTTTGCCTAAATCCAATAAGGAGGCTGATGCTGTTGGAGATTTTTCAGTTGGTCTCCTAAAGCACCATCCTGCCATTTTTTGAGAAATGTGGCCTGATTACTTTTCACAAGCACTGATAGCCCTTACATTCTTAGTAAAATTCATTGATGCAACTCTCCACAACTTATATAAATTGAAGGCATGCTCTGTCTGCACTTCGGCATCTTTAATCAAGAGCTGTTTGTATTAAAAAAAAAAAAAAAAAGAGAGAGAAATTATTCTGGAATACTAATACATATGAAGACTCCTTGGAATAAAAAGGGAATCATGACGGATGTATTTTGTTTAAGGTGCAATGGACCATTATTTGGTGATGCATCAGCTGCGGTGCAATGGGGTTCTGGAAGGCATCCGAATTTGCAGGAAGGGCTTTCCAAGCAGAATCCTTTATGCGGACTTTAAGCAACGGTAGGTCTCCAGTAATTACTTACTGTCTATTAAGAAAAAGCCTCAGTAAACACACAGCTCAGGTGACATGTCTGGTGACATGACGGACAGACACTTTCTCAATCAGACGAAATTAGTGGCATCAGATGGAACCAAATCATTAATACTGTCTGAGGTCACTCCAATGTTTCCCTCTCTGACCAGACCAGAGATTTCTTGATACATCAGAACCAGAATTTCTAAACTGAAGCTAATGCCCGATGATTCAAAGAGATGCAAAATATTTGCAGTGTAATGAGTAAGGCGCCATCATAGACTACTGTTTGACATCTTCCAGAGTACAGATACAAAATCAATCCCCATGAGCCTCCTCACAGTGCTGTCTCTGGCCTGCATCATGTGCCTTGTTTTCCTCATCTTTAAAATGGAGACAACTAAACTGGTTCATGTGGGCTCCGTTGCTATAGAGTGCTCAGACGGAACTGTCTGCTGTTATAGTTAAATGTAGCAACTTCCATGATGCACTGATGTGAAAAGGGCCCAAGATCTCTCTGAAAATGTCCTGCAACCTGATGTTTAGTAAGGGATTAGCTAGTCTCAATTGTCAAATTTTAATTTGAAGTGACAGATGAAGGACTCCATCAATAATGGCCATGGTCCAAAACCACAGAGTGCTTTAGGAATGACAATGAGAGCAAAAAATAGAGATTAAACTCACTGCACTATTATCACTGTCGCAATTTTACAGTCTTTTTCAAGGTAGACTTGAGAAGAAGTGCTCCAGCGTACAGTCACACATCCATATTGATGTATCTAAAGAAACCCCTTTAGAAAGATTAGATGGTCCTGTCCACGGCACAGGATTACCTTAATCATTTAGCTACCTTGCCAAGTGCTAAGGCTGCTGCTAGCACTTACACATTGATAGCACGTAATTTTCAATCCACTCAAGGATTCAGTGGTACAACTTGTAGAGACTGAGCTGTGCAAGATCTGCATTCCCTTTAGAATACAGGCGATTTTTGTCAGTAGTTTTAATTAATCTTCAACACTAATTTGACTAGCATTCCTCTGATCAATGAAACAAATTGAGAAGAGGTTGACATGTTCTATATTCTCCCTAATTCCTGGACCTGCAGACACACTGCAGCATGTGCCTTAGTTTTGTATGTAACAGCATAATTTGTTGTTACACAACCAACAGATTCCTCTACAGAGTAGATGTGTCCCCTTTTCATCACCTTTTCTTCAACCAGACAACATTGTCTAGATTTCAGATGACATATTCATCTGCTTTCAGACAGATCAGTTTTCATGTATTCCATGATATACAATGAATCCCATTTCCCTCACCCTCTTTGCAACCAGTTTTTGCAACCTGTCTCACCACAGGTACAAGATCCTTAATGCCTCAGCCATTCCAGAAGGCCAATTCATCGACAGCAAAAAGGCTTCAGAAAAGCTTCTTTCCTCCATTGATGTTGACCACAACCAATATAAATTTGGCCACACCAAGGTAAAGCCATTGTGGAACAGTGTAATTAAGCAAAATACTTTATTCGTTGAAAGTATTTCTTGCATACAAAATCAGCCTTCATGACGATTATAAACAAAGTACACCACTAGCAAAAAGGAGTACAGAGAAATTATGGTTCTGGTGTGAGGGGCAGCACTGCCAGCCCTGGGAACACCACACTGCTAGAATGACCCAACGGAGCTGCAAATAGATTTTCCACTGCTTCTTTCTCAAGCCACTTGAACATATTTATATCAGTGCAGGTTAGATGGGCTCAGACAAGTTTGGATAGTCATGCTATTCAGGGGATTTAAGCACATAAAGTCTATCTTCTACATCCAAAGCTGTGTTAGGTGAGACAATATTCCTTGGTCAGCACAATGCAGTCAGTGTTATCTCTGGACACAAACCAACTGAACAGACATAGAATCACAGAATCACAGAATGGTTTGGGCTGGAAGGGACCTTTAAAGATAATCTGGTTCCAACCACTCTACCATGGGCAGGGGCACTTTCCACTAGACCAGGCTGCTCCAAGCCCCGTCCAGCCTGGCCTTGGACACTTCCAGGGATCAGCTAAATTTTCCATAAACTACACTGGAGCAGACATCAAATAAAACTGAAATAATATTTTTAGATCATACACAGAGTGACTTGTCATGAATCAGAGGAACGTTGAGGATTGGAATACTGACAGAAAACTTCTCTAGCTCTTAAACCTTTCCTCTGCGGACATTTTTCCTAAACTACCTTGCACTACCCTGCATCAGCTGTCAAAGGCCATGTATCTGCCTAAGCCTCGAACTGTTTGACCCTCTTTTATTTTCTAGGTGTTCTTCAAGGCAGGTCTCCTAGGACTCCTAGAAGAGATGAGAGATGAGAAGCTTGTGAGCCTCATCACTCATACACAAGCTATGTGCAGAGGGTACCTCATGAGAATTGAATTTAAAAAGATGAATGAAAGAAGGTAATATAAGAAAATACCAGCAATTGTACTGTGACAGACCAAACATCCATCAATGCAGTATATTGTCTCAGGCAAAAAGCTGTCCTTGGGAAAGAACCTTAGAAAGTCACTGGGGAACAGAGCAAGTACAAACATTCAGCTTCCTCCTGACAGCCTCACAAATTCTGGCAGTGGCTGTTTAGCAATGGGATAATGCAGCTGGACAATGATAATTAGTATTTAACAAGGAACCTTTTCACCAGGAATGCGCTTACTGTTTTCAACCTTTAAGGAATCCTGTGAGAGAGACAGCCAACTGTACAAGGGCTAAGGTTTGGCTGATTTGAACATGTTGTCTCATCATTTAATTGGATCACATTTATTTTGTAAGGAATGACATATTTCTTTAATTTCAATTCTTTAATTTCTTTTCCTGGCTCCATCATCTAAGATGAACCATCCTAGCTTGTACAGAGATTCCTTACTTTCAACTATTCCACATCCACTTCAGCTTTTCATGCATCTCTTTTGAGATGGGATGAATCACGCAAAATTTAGAGTTCAGGAGAGACAGCACTGGACAAGACAAGTAGTAAACCTTCTTGAATGTTGTTAACAAGTGAAAGTTTTAGGGTGAGCAAGGCCTGCACAAATGTACAGGACACTCTGCCAAACAATTGCTTTTATTTGTAATATTCTGCACCATACATTTAGCTCAGGTGTTTCCTGAGCCAGGCATAGTTTCCAAGAATTCAATAACCCTTACTGGACTTCTCTTCAAGGAATTGTCTAATCTCCCTTTGAACTATGGGCATTAACAATATCCTTTTGCATTCAATACCATAAAAATGTTTCCTTTTTTTTTTTTCCAGTTTCTGTCTTAAAAATTTCTAATATGGTATTTGCTATTTTGAGTGACCCAAAAAGCATCAAGTTGCTGTTTGCACAATTGACAGTAACTTCCGGATTTGTAATGTCAGCAGCAGTACTTCAAGGGTGTCAGTTTTCACTCTGGTATTTACTTGAGCACTTGCATTTTCCTTGAGACTGAGGAAAGTCTCAGAGATTCCCAGGCAATATGCCAGAGAAGTATGTCTTGTAGTATTTCTTCCTCATATATTCAGACAACAAGCATTATTCAAGCCATTGCACCAGCTATTCTCCAATAAGGGCCTCGAAATGTCTCTTTTATAAAAGCAAGGGAGGTGAGGATAAAAAGTTTCGTGCAAAATTATTGGGGTAAAAGCTGATGTTGTGTGGCAAATAATCAGAGTATGTTTCCAGCTCAAGTGTCACCACCCTCATAAACCAATTTCATGTGTTTTCAGAGAATCTATTTACATCATCCAGTACAACATTCGTGCATTCATGAACGTCAAACACTGGCCCTGGATGAAGCTGTACTTCAAGATCAAGCCCTTGCTGAAGAGCGCAGAGTCTGAGAAGGAAATGGCCAACATGAAGGAGGAATTTGAGAAAACCAAGGAAGAGCTTGCAAAGTCTGAAGCAAAGAGGAAGGAGCTGGAGGAGAAAATGGTGACCCTGTTGCAAGAGAAAAATGACCTGCAGCTTCAGGTTCAGTCTGTGAGTAACCTCCTTTCTCAGATTCATCCCACCTCCTCCTACCCTGCTGCTCTTTTTCTCCTCTTTTCCATTGTCATCTAAAAACAAGCATGTAATGGGGACAAAGCCTCCACTGCTTTGTATCTGGTCTTGTCACATACACCTAAGTAAGGTGCAAAGCTTATACCAAACATAAATACCAGTAGGAATAGAGGAAGCGCTTGGCCTTCTTGAACCTCACACCGTTGGCCTCAGCCCATGGATACAGCCTGTCCAGATCCTTCTGCAGAGCCTTCCTGCTCTCCAGCACACCAACACTCCCACTCAGCCTGCTGTCATCTGTGAACTTGCTGAGGATGGTCTTGATCACCTCTGTTGCCCTAGGAGACAGCAGATACTTCTGGTTTTCTGCCTAGAATACATCACAATAATTATCTGTTAATCATGTGTCACAAAATGTTAGCCATAGTAAAAGTTGCAGGCACAATTTAGGTTTATCTTGACCCTGTCCCAGCTGCAAGAGAGATTAGAGAATGATGGGAACAAGGCTAGTCTCGTGAATAAAGTGGGCAAAGTAGTTTGGGGAGAGACAGCATGACCTGGGTCATTAGACTAGAAGGAGCTTATTAAAGACAGAATCACCCAATGTCCTATGAAAGGCGATTTGAAATGCGGTATGTTTTACAAATCTACATCTAAGATCTTGTTTCCATGATGGTAGCATTCCAGTTTGCTGCCCACATATTTATCTCACCAATTCCTTGCAATCTTCTTGTTATGATTGAGCCCTGTGAGTCTCTTGCATGGTACAGTAGTCAAACTATTTGCCCAGATAAAAGGAATTGTCTCTACCATGGAATTACAGTCTGCTTTCCCAGCCATGGCTGAGCA
The DNA here is from genome assembly GCA_013397895.1 of Origma solitaria. Taxonomy (NCBI): domain Eukaryota; kingdom Metazoa; phylum Chordata; class Aves; order Passeriformes; family Acanthizidae; genus Origma; species Origma solitaria. Next base: position 38,129 of record VZRL01002027.1, read on the forward strand.
GGCCAATTTCCTAATGATTGAATCACATGCATTATTGTGATTTGCACAGAAAATTCTGTAATTGTGCAATCGATTTTCTGGATGTGGCACTAGAACAACATATACTGTCTTTTGTTATTTTTATGATAAATATAATGCATCTTCAATGTGTTCTGACAGGAGAGTGAAAATCTAGCTGATGCTGAAGAGAGATGTGAAGGACTCATTAAAAGCAAAATCCAGCTAGAAGCTAAAATTAAAGAGCTAAATGAAAGACTGGAGGATGAAGAAGAAACAAATGCTGAACTGACAGCAAAGAAGAGGAAACTTGAAGATGAGTGCTCAGAGCTGAAGAAAGATATTGATGATCTTGAAATGACTCTGGCCAAAGTGGAAAAGGAGAAGCATGCAACAGAGAATAAGGTGACAGAGGAATCAGGGGATTATTCTTTCCCAGACAGTGCTCCCGTACAGCTTGTCAGTTTTGTGGAAAATTGTAGTCACTTGTAAGTGCTCTGAATAGAAGTGAGATGTGTCCAATGCACAGGAGAGAGGTATTTTCACATAATCAATCAGCTGACAGAATATTTCCTGTTAAAATTTTTACTTCCTTTTTGGAACAGTGTATTTTCTGTGACAGATCAAAAAGAGTTAAGATTTTGTTATGGTGCTTGATAGAGAATTTTCGTATTTGGCTATTTGTAGTCTTAAGGAATCAGCGCATTTGTGTGTCCTGCAGATAACGGAGGACTAGGATGTTTGTGAGCAATTCGGCACGGAACAGCTATGCTGGTCCTTTCTCACATGCATTGAGAACTGATTTGCAGATGTTAAATATTTTCCTATGCTTCTTTTGTGTTTAAGAAGCTCAAGTCTCAGCTAGGATGGATATCCTTTCCTTCCATTGATCTGATGATACAACAAGGGCTCTTCCTGGCTTGTAAGGTTCAGAATGTCCGTGTAGCAAAGAGGTTCTGTATCAGGTCTATATCTAACTCATTTATCTCCCAGGAAATGCACAGGTATATCTTATCTATCAATACGAAGAGACAGAACTGAGATACATATGTTAGAATTCAAAATTCCAATCTGTGGTGACAGTGTTCAGTCCTGCAGCAGAAACAATGCTGGCAGAGCTGTAATATAACCTTGAAGTTCCCTCCACTGCCATCACTGAGAGCAGCCCTGCATCCTGTTTGCAACTACAGACATGTTGGACATTTCTATACAAACACTTAGAGAAAATCTAGTTGGTGCTGGGTATTAGGATGAGGGAGTGTCCTATCAGAGCCATACAGCTAAAGCACTTAGCAGTGTTACAGGCTTTCACATTCAAATGCAACAGATGGGAAGCAAGGATCAAGAAGGCTAAAGCACAGGCCTGATGCATTTGAGATAGGATTGCTGGTGTGCAATGGTCCACTGAAGTAAAAGGAATAAGTTTCTAAGATAAAACTAGCAGAGCCACTATTTCTGGAAGCCCAGTTAGAAGCCCTTCCCCTAAACTTGTGATCACTTGTTCCATGGGTGAAAGGTTCCCTGTCATGTTATCATGGTTTCTTTCACTTTTATCAAAAACTTAACTTATTTTTGGCTATGCTTAGCACTTGATCATATCTTTTTAAAGAACCTGACTTGCTGAGAATTTATAGCTGTTTTCATAGCAAATATATCATACGCAGGAAAGAGTCCTTGAGCAGGAACAACTCAGAGGGCTTTTGTAAACCCCAATGCGAAAAATTTGTAGAGGCGAGTGAAGCTCTAGCACTTTTCATAAAATTTAGTAGGGTAGGGCTGGAGATCAAAAACAACTAAAGCAAGAATTCCTACCATCGCAGGACCAGAGAGATGTGTCTCTCAGGCATGATACATGCTGCTGCCCTCATTACAATCAATATAAACATTCTGCAGAGAGCATTTTGACTGCATCCATGCAAGATGTTGCAAGGATGCACTCACTGTGTTCTCAGCCTGCCTTTTCCGAAGGCAACCCCTCATGGGATGGATGCTGGCTGTCTGACAGGTAAAGAATCTCACCGAAGAGATGGCAGCTCTGGATGAAAATATTTCTAAGCTCACGAAGGAGAAAAAGGCCCTCCAGGAAGCCCACCAGCAGACACTGGACGACTTGCAAGTTGAGGAAGACAAAGTCAGCACCCTCACCAAAGCCAAGACCAAACTGGAGCAGCAAGTAGATGATGTAAGTGAAAGTTTTTGGGTTGTGTATATATACACTGTGACAGATTACAGTAGACTAGAAATTTGTAGTAGGGAGAATAAGCAACACCTAAGCAGACAAGCCAGCTCTAATAACTTCAGCTAGTAAATCATTGCTAATTGACAGGGAATTGTGGAATCCAGCATATCTTTCATGTTCATCACCAGGTATTTCAGCATTGTAGACTTCTGTGATCTGATTTAACATATTAGCTGAAGCAGGAGACCTGTGACACTTTAAAGGCTGTTGCAGAGCTATTTGTGTGTGCATGTAACCCAGGCAGTTATGAATACTGGGAATTTGTCCATATTCAGCAGTCTATATGCTAGAAACTGCAGCTACTGGAAAATTTAATTTCTGTTTTTTCAAAAACTGGTATTTCAACTGTGTGGAGCCAGGCTGTGGACAGCTCAATGCCTGAAACTAAATCACCACAGCAGCTCTGGTCTCACAGTGAGAGTACGGCACAGGTGGAGATGACCTGATTATTTTCTCTATTCACCAACTTCCAACTTAGTCAGATTTTAAAATCAAGAACAGTTACTTTCAAAGTATAATTTATGTATTTCAAAGTATGTTTTATGTGTTTTAGCTTGAAGCATCTCTGGAACAAGAGAAGAAGCTACGAATGGACCTTGAGAGAGCAAAGAGAAAACTGGAGGGTGATCTGAAAATGTCTCAGGATTCCATCATGGATCTGGAAAATGATAAGCAACAAATGGATGAGAGGCTAAAAAAGTATTACACTGACTTCTTATGCTCTGAATTCTGTAATTCATGTTTCATCTTTACTATACTGAATTTGCCTTCTTGCTCTTTAACAGAAAGGACTTTGAAATTAGCCAGTTGCAAAGTAAAATTGAAGATGAGCAGGCTCAAAGTTCTCAGCTGCAAAAGAAAATTAAGGAGATTCAGGTAAAGTCTAGGAGTTATTAATAACTTTAGGAGCAAGCATAACTTTTTTAGAATTAATTGGTATTTATTCTTAGACCATTCTACAAAAATATTTTCCCTCACCTGAATAAAACCATTAATGTAAGACTCTGGGTGCTGTTCCAATCTCAGGGCACTTTTACAGAAAATCTGACCTCTAATCATACATGACTATGTAGGAAATTTCTTAAGTGAACATTGTGGCAGGCTTTGAAAATGCCACAGATGCGCAGCCACTGAGAATTGCTTTTCTAAGAAAACAATAGAATGTGACATGATGCATCATGACCAGGACAAACATCACCTTCTAAATGCAGAACCAGGAAGACAGCTCTCTTCAGTGCTACTATCCCATGACTGCTCATCTCAAAGTTCCTTCCATCCTGTTTGCTGAAGGAGAAAGGACACTGCTTTGTTTTAGCCTGACTTCCGGGAAATTTCTAAGAAATTCACATTCCTTTACATATTCCAGTGACAGCCCCTCTATTTCTTCAGGAAAGTGCAATTCTAAAGCCTTCACAAAATAATAATTCCATTCTGAGCTATAACATAAAATAAAGTATCAGATTTTATATTCACTGTTGTTCCAAAGCTGAATATTACCTGTCCTAGGACACAATACAGTGAAATTTCTAGTGGTACTTCTCTTTCTATGCTTATATTAACAGATGTGAATGTTTGCGCTTTACTCCTTAGTGATAATTTTAAATCTGTCCATTCAAAAGGGCTCTTTTAACCAATTAACTCTCATAGGCTCGGATAGAGGAACTGGAGGAGGAAATTGAGGCTGAACGCGCTATCCGTGCGAAGTCCGAAAAGCAGAGAGTTGACCTGTCCAGGGAGCTGGAGGAGATCAGCGAGCGCCTGGAAGAAGCAGGAGGGGCGACGGCAGCTCAGGTGGAGATGAACAAGAAGCGTGAGGCAGAATTCCAGAAGATGCGCCGTGACCTCGAAGAGGCCACGCTGCAGCACGAAGCCACGGCTGCCGCCCTGAGGAAGAAGCACGCGGACAGCACAGCTGAGCTGGGGGAGCAGATCGACAACCTGCAACGTGTGAAACAGAAGCTGGAGAAGGAGAAAAGTGAGCTGAAGATGGAGATTGATGACTTGGCCAGTAACATGGAGTCTGTCTCCAAAGCCAAGGTTGTGGCACAGGGAGAAGTATTTCTCATTGTAAGCATTGTTATTCTGGACAAATAGAAGAGCTGAGGGATATTCTTTCCGTGTCTTCACAGAGCAATCTGGAAAAGATGTGCCGAGCTCTTGAAGACCAGTTCAGTGAAGCCAGAACCAAAGATGATGAAAATGTGCGACTAATTAATGACCTGAACACACAGAAAACACGTCTACAGACTGAGAATGGTACGGCCCTTGATGAAATGTAATATTCCAGTGACAAGTACTTAAAATAGAATAGCTGCCTGAATGCCCATGTGTTTTGTAATACATTCATCACTTGGTGATCTGAATGAAACTCAGAATGTAGAATGTCCTCCCAGTGGCAGTCATAGAAACTCTACCCAAGGAAACATAAATCCAAACCAGAAGGAGGACTGTCAATCAAAATGAGCATGTGAGTTTGTGGTCAGTTCATTCTTTTCTTTCATGCCAGCACAGCATTTCTCTTCAACAGCTTTTCCTCTCAGTGCGAATACAATTACTACTCTGCCTTCAATTTACCACATTATATCTTATAATCACTTTCCACATGGCTAGCTGCTCTCATTCATTTGTTTTATGTCCATATCTCTGTCTAAAAAAATCAGCTTTTTCTCATTAGGTGAACTTACTCGGCAACTGGAGGAGAAGGAGTCCTTGATTTCTCAGTTAACTCGAGGCAAACATACTTTCACTCAGCAGACTGAAGAGCTGAAGAGACAACTAGAGGAAGAAAATAAGGTGATTTTGCTTCATTTGGAACAACAAATCTTAAAATAAATCAATGCACTAAAAAAATAATTTAGATTTCTCCTCAGAGGAGAGATATTTGAACTTTGCCTTGGAATACAATGCAGGTGACATTAAAAATTAAATAAGTAAGATAGTTAAAGCCTTTCTCATCATGCCTTCTGAAGTTCAAAAACATGAGAGAAGTGAACGAAAGCAGCTCTATTCCCATACTCAGTATTGCTACTGGAAATCCCTGAGGCAAAGCAAACAGCAGCAGCCCAGAAAAGGAAATAAAGCAGAAGTGCTTGCACCTTGTCTGCCAGTGGATTTGTTTTGCTTTTGCCTGAAACACTTGGTGCAGATGCGTTTGAGAGGCAATATCCCAGACAAGATGGACAAGGACCTGACCTTGTTTAACACCATCAAGTCTGAAACAGAGAGTTATTCATTTTGCTCCTTCTATTTCTCTAGCAACTGTAGCACATGGACAGGGAGCTATGAATATTTTATCAAACCACAGGGAAAATATCCAGTCACAAATTGTTAACGATTTGATGATTTGTATAATTTTAACTCCTAAGGCCAAGAATGCCCTGGCCCATGCCCTGCAGTCCACTCGCCATGACTGTGACTTGCTCCGGGAACAATATGAGGAGGAGCAGGAGGCCAAGGGGGAGCTGCAGCGAGCCCTGTCCAAGGCCAACAGTGAAGTGGCCCAGTGGAGAACCAAATACGAGACGGACGCGATTCAGCGCACGGAGGAGCTCGAGGAGGCCAAGTACGTGGAGAGATGGCTTGGAGCAAGTAGAAGGATATTTAAGCATAACGAGTGAAGAGCTGAAGGAAACCAGAATATGCTTGTAGTTGGAATATGCAGAGCAGTGTGCTTTGTAATGTATTAGAAGTGAAAAGGGGAGTGAGTAGATATTTAAAGGACGAGTAGGGGTAGAGGCTTAGGGGTGTCTAAATAAAGGACAATTCCAGGGCATTCAAGTAACCACAGCAGCTGAAAAGCACTTTCTTTACACTGTCAGTATTGAAAGCATATTTCTGGTCCCTTTCCACACTGGTCCAGTACATACTTGGGTATGTATTCTCCCATTCTATGCACCACTTCAGAGTGCTGTGCTGCCCCAGGCTCCTGGCATCACAGGATTATATATTGCTCTCTCTGCCCATCTTTCCCATTTCAAACTCCTTTCATGTCCATTTCCTGAGAAAGTCAGAATTTTCCTTTTCTCGGTGCTGAATGTCTCCTCCTGCAGGAAGAAGCTGGCCCAGCGTCTGCAGGAATCAGAGGAGCAAATTGAGGCTGTCAATGCGAAGTGTGCTTCACTGGAGAAGACAAAGCAGAAGCTGCAGGGGGAAGTGGATGACCTCATGATTGATCTAGAGAGGTCAAATGCAGTCTGTGCAGCATTTGATAAAAAGCAGAGGAATTTTGACAAGGTTTGTTCAAAAGACCATGCCAGATTCAAACATCATCAGATATTTTATAAGACAAATTATGAAAATATCAAATTTCTGCACTCACAGTAAAATAAATTGCATCTTACCCAAAGCAAAGTTATGGTAAGGACCCCATAATGGGACATACGGTAAATACAAAGCCACTATGTAAGTAATCCCAGATGGCCCCAGCAAATAATAGCTACCCTGCTGATAGTTTTAAAAAGCATGAAGTCTTCACTGGTCAAACAGACCGAGTGAGTACTCACATGCAAGGTAACAAGCCCTGAGCTAGTCTGCTAGCCTAACCTTTGCGTTAGTCAGAGCCTCAGATTCATGTGAAGTTCTAGCCTTCACTGTCCCTACTAACATTTAAAAGAATCTGCACTATTGGACCAAGCGATGTTGCACAGCCCTGTGTCTTGGCCTTCTCTTGTGTGAGTGAAAAGACTGTGCTAAAGAAGGACTCCTTACAGGTCTGTGGTGTCAAACTCAGGAGAGAATTGGTAGAATATGACCATTCTTGGTGGGCTTAGTCCAGGACCACTGGCTTCTGCAACACTATGGAGTCTCATACATCCTTATTCAGACCAACCACATTATGTGCAGGCTGGTGACAAACCAAACTCCTGCCTCACAGCTTGAGGCATACCTAGTGTTGGCTGAAGAGGCAAATTTAAGTAGATTCCATCAAAACAACCACAGTATGTGTCACAGGGTGCTGATTGTCACAGGCAGAGAACAGTCCAAAGCTTTTTAGATAGACCAAGCCTCTTGGGTTCTTGTCATATAAAGGTGCAGAGACAGGAGTATTTCAGAATGGGTCATTCTTCTCCTGTCTCTCCAGATTGTGGCTGAATGGAAGCAGAAGTACCAGGAGACTCAGACTGAGCTGGAGGCTACCCAGAAGGAGTCTCGCTCCCTCAGCACCGAGATCTTCCGGATGAAGAATGCCTATGAAGAAATGCTTGACCAGGCTGAGACTGTCAGACGGGAGAACAAGAACCTCCAGCGTAAGTTCAAATGTCTGTCAGCTTAGCTTCACCATGAGCCCCTAGATGCTTCCACATTTCTGGACCACCAGAGCTCTGCCTCTTCCCAGGGCTTGGCTCTGTATGATTTTCCCACAAAGGTGGTGACTTTCTTTCCTGTTCAGCCGATCGTAAAGTCACCTCCAAGCACACACTTACAGCTCATTACAGCATCCTGCTTCCTCAGGATGTATCCCCTCCTTCACACCATCGTAATCCTTTGCATGGATAAGGACCAAGTTAACTGAATAGACAGAAATTATGATGATACTCAGTTTTTTCAGATTACTTCAGTCACTGCCACCAGAAGAAATCTGGAGGGCTGTTGTGTGTCTCCCAACTATTGGAGGATCATGCAGCTGTGGCACAATGGCACAATAGACTGGCATTTAATAAGCAAACTAATTGTATAAAGGAAGTACAACTCAAATCCTTTTGGTGAACTGAATGATCATTGGAGATCATCTAAGGATAAATAGATCAATCAAACACTGTCTCTGGAGATGTAATTTCACTGCCCAGAGGAAGTTGATATTATTTTCTGAGCTCACTCCACTTGGTCCCTCTCATTTTCAAACTGCACACTCAGCTGGGATGTGCAGGTTATCGAAAATAAATAGCACACAATACAAGACATATTATTTCTTCTCACAGCTCCATCCCATTGTCACTCCCATTGCCAAAGAGAAATTGCAGGTGTCACTGATCACACTGTCTAAGAGGAGCTGAGTATTGTGTTTTCTGGTTGCAGAGGAAATTTCTGATTTGACTGAACAGATTGCTGAGTCTGGAAAAGCAAATCATGGGCTGGAGAAAGCAAAGAAGCAAATTGAGCAAGAAAAGTGTGACCTACAAGCAGCATTAGAAGAAGCAGAGGCAAGTATCCTCAATAAGGGGCTAGCTTTTAGAGAAATCAAGAATGGAGAAAATTTGGATATATATTTTATATTCCTGCTTATCCTGAAACTGTCCCAAAGGTGTAGTAAGACAGCACAGATAGATCAAAAAGCATAGGGACTGCTCCTCTCCCATACCAATGTGGCATTCCTTGCTGCGCTATCATGCATAATAAAACCTCAGTCCCAGTCTAAAATCGAGCTCATTTTGCACCATCTGTTTGAATTTGCTCCCATGGAAGGCTGAAGGAAAGTCAGTAGCGTTTCAAAATTCTGACAGTTTTGTTTTCTAGTTAAATTAATCAAGGATGTTTCCATAGAAAGTCAAATCCATAAAGTCAAATCCATTAAAAGTTTTCTCTATGTCACGTCCTGCTCAAAGCAAGCTGAATGCTGAAGAGAATTAAAGCAATATTTCTTCAGTTCCACCACTTTGAAAGAACAGGAGTCAGTAACATGTTCAAAGAGGAGGCAGTTCACAGAACACAGGTTCAGATGAACATGAAGAGGTTGCTTGGGATCTGCTGAACCTCAGATATCACTGGTACACTGTCAGGTATTGCTGGCACAGGCTGCATACTGGGTCTCACAACTCCATGATTTCTCTCTTCCTTACTCTCTTCGGCTATCCCTCAGCTCTCCATTCCTTTAAATCTTACTTTTTTTGCCAATCCATGCCAGATCATAGCTCCTTGAGTTCCCTTTTGTCTGGGTTCTGCCTTCTGTTCCCTGTCTTCCCTGACTGTCTCTTGGAAAAGATTTTATTACTTCTGTACAACCACATCTGATTCTCCACAAAATACCTTTGAGAGCATTTCAGGAGCTGCCCATTGTGTACCTAGAGCATACCTCAAACATAGAGACAGAGAATTAACTTAGGTTGTAAAGGATCCCTAGAAGTCTTTAGTCAACTTCCTGGTCAAAGGAGGGCTAACTTTGAACTTACATTAGGCTGCTCAAAGTCTTGTCTAATTGGTTTTTACAATTTTCAAGGATGGAGATTTCAGGATTTTTGCACTGGGCAACCTTCTCCAGTGCAACATCATTCTCATGGTAAACTATTTTTATCCTTATATGCAGTCAGGATTTCCCTTGTACTGGCTTTTGACAAACCTTTTGTCTTTTTGTTGTCCACCACCAAGAAGTGCCCCACTTTATTTTCTTTGTAACTCCTCTTAGGTAGAAAAAGAAGTACAAAACAACTGGCACATCTCTTGATCTCACTAAATGGGTGGGCAGTAGGAGCAGGAGTTGTTGTGGTCATGTAATCCATCTACTCTAATTTATGCATCTAAATGCCATCAGCCTAATCCTGAAGTAGTTACTATAGGCTCATTTTGGAATCAAAAAGGAGAATCAGGCATCTCGGGAGAATATGTTCTTAAAAGGGATGCCAGAGATGGCTACATTAACTGTTTTATTCTATGCATGTGCTTATTTCTGTCCACTGGGTGTAAAGACCCAGCTTCAGGCTTTTAACTGCTACTACAACTGGAGCTGGAGGACACCAGAGAGAATGAGATGAGTACCAGAGGGAAAGGTTGTGTGAAAGGGCAACTTGCCCACACAGTCACTGGGGTGGGACAAAGCAGAATTCAGCATGAAGATGCAAGAGAAGGCAAGCTGCTTCTGAGCAGGAGGCTTGGCTGTCCTATTTTATGTTTCCACGCGATCAGTTATCTCTGCAGTGTCAACACAGCCTACAGTGCCCAGACCTTGTGGTATTTGAGGCATTTCCCTAAGGAATATTATCCCTAAATTACCATTTAATATCCAGCTGGGGTACAGTGAGTATGGAATAGCAGCCAGCTTTTTCAGTGCTTGGTCTTCTCTAAAGGTCCACCGCAAAGCAAATGCACCTGCCCTCCCAGCTGCAAGGGTCACATTTCTGAATGGGCACTCCCAGCAATGGACATTACAGAGTAAAATTACAATATTTCTACCCTGACAGGGCTCTTTAGAGCACGAAGAGGGGAAGATCTTACGTGTTCAGCTGGAGCTGAACCAGGTGAAGTCAGATGTTGATAGAAGGACTGCAGAGAAAGATGAGGAAATTCAACAGCTGAAGAGGAATCACCAGAGGGCATTAGAGTCTATGCAGACCATGCTGGATGCTGAGATCAGAAGCAGAAATGATGCTTTGAGGCTGAAAAAGAAAATGGAAGGAGATCTGAACGACATGGAAATCCAGCTGAGCCATGCCAACTGTCAGGTAGCAGAGACACAGAAGCACCTGAAAGCTGTGCAAGGGCAACTCAAGGTAGGGCTCACGAGGCTACTGTCCCACTGGTCTTTGCCATTCCCTCTGCTCGCTTCTGGGTCTCACGGTGCTTCCACCTTTTAAGGACTCCCAGCTCCATTTAGATGATGCTTTGAGAGAGAACGATGACCTGAAGGAGCAGCTTGCTATAGTGGAGCGCAGGAACAATCTGATGACAACAGAGATGGAGGAGATGCGAGCTGCCATGGAGCAGACCGAGCGAGCCCGGAAGGTTTCTGAGCAGGAGCTGACGGATGCCAGCGAGAGAGTGCAGCTGCTCCACTCACAGGTATTTGGCATCTCCTGCTGCAGGAGATCACTGCAGGCACGTGGAAGTGGCACAAATGGGGTGGGGATGATCTGTCTTCTGACTGTCCCAACAGAACACAAGCCTCCTCAATACCAAGAAGAGACTGGAAGTGGATATTACTCATTTACAGACAGAGGTTGAAGACAGCATCCAGGAAGCCAGAAATGCAGAGGAGAAAGCAAAGAAAGCAATCACAGATGTGAGTCCTCTTGCACGCCTCCCTTCCATTTTGTACTACCACAGTCACTTTTACACTTTAGAAAGGCAACAATCAAATGGAGTAGAATCAAATTTTCAACAGAAAGTATCAGTGACACTCAGTCCCTCCAACATGGGCCTCATGCAGCCATTGCCCTACTGCTTGAAGAGCCCTTCAGAAATAGTCCTCATGTCCCGCTAGCAGTCTGTATGGAAAAGGCATTCTCCTTCCCTTTCTCCATACCCATTCACTTTTGCTTCCAGAGTAAATGTAATATGCAGGATAGAACAGATGGCGGAAAAATTGTAATAGAAAAAGAGTAGTTTGAAACAAAGGCCTGTCTAGACACAGCACAGAAAAGCAGAAATTAAGACTAAATCATATACGATTCTATATAAATGCTAGACATGTAAGAAATAAAAGGAGAGAACATAAATGTTTCATTTAAATAAGGTTACAGGTTCCACATTATCAGAAGTAACAACACCTAGGACCATCTAGGAAAGGTACAGGAAAATTAAACAAAAAATGGTAACACTATTGCATCAAGTCCTGGTGCATCAGTGTTTGGTCCTGACTGCCCACCAGCAGCAGGTTTCCTGACCCCTCCGCTCCGCCACATTAGTGACAGCTGTCTATCCCATGTTCTGAGGATTTCAGCAGACATAAGCTTTTCAGTGCAGTTCAAGGTACTCAGGGTCATCTCATTGGCAAAAACTGCTTAGAAGTCTGACTATTTGGCAAATTTAGGCACTCAAAATCACTACGAAGCCCAGAGATGCAGAGTGCTAGCTGATGATACTTCAAGATAATTCAGTTTTGACTGACTTAAAAACCAGAACTTTGGTAACAAGCCATTTGCATGCCTTGATTATTTTTTTCTTCATATCAACCCTGTCTGTTCTCTAAGGTGGCGCAGTTTTAGAAATACAGACTTTGAGAAAGAGTGATCCTCTTTGTATGACAGAGCCTTAGCACAGCCATGGGGTCTGACTGAGGATGTGCAGAGTCACACCCCAGTGTGAAGCTGGGCATCGCCCCCAGGCACACAGAACTGCCGGGATGGGGATATTTGTAACACAGCTGTGCACTACAACCAGGCAGCCATGATGGCAGAAGAGCTGAAGAAGGAGCAGGACACCAGTGCCCACCTGGAGAGGATGAAGAAGAACCTGGAACAGACAGTGAAGGACCTGCAGCTGCGCCTGGATGAGGCTGAGCAGTTGGCACTGAAGGGAGGGAAGAAGCAACTCCAGAAGCTGGAGGCCAGGGTATGGGGAAGACTGGGTTAGACTGGGTAGACTAAGATGAAGTTTCTGACTGGGCCCTTGGTTGCTGGAACCTCTTGGGAGGGTGGAACAGGAAGAGCCCCAGGTACACCCAGCAGGTTTGATGAGAGCTATGCTGAGTAGCCAAGCACTGCACTGTGGGTGATGAACTTTAGAATGACCTCAAAAAAACTGGGTGGGAAAAAATGGGGGCAGATGGACATCGGGAAGACATAGATGGTAATTTTGTCTAGCAAAAAAAATTTAAAATATATTTACTTGGGGGGGAACTTGGAACTCGTAATGGACAGACTTCAGAAGCTGTTAAATGTGCAATAGAAGCAAAAACCTAAAACAGAAAAAAGTGTGGGCTTCATTAGGAAAGGCGCTGAGAACAAGTCACAGTTGTATGGCAACATATTCTTGTCACTCTAATAAATACACCACATGCAGTTCTGGTCTCTCCAACTCAAGAAGGATCTGCAAGATGAAGCTTTATGAGCATTGACAAACAAGACTGGGACCCTGCCATTTGGAGAGACCAGCACATCTTCACCTTTAAAATAAATAAAATAAATACTTCACAGAGTGGGCAGTGAAATTTTGAAACCTGCTGCCATGGAAGGCTGTAGAGGCAGCTGGTAAAAGGTTCAAAAAGGGAGTAGAAATCAGCAAGTTTAAAGATATACTTAAGGGCACAGGCATAGATAAGCCACCTTATACCTTTAATTCAATGCCTGTGGAATTTGGACAAGTAGAAAGGGAGTAGACAGCAGCCAGGTTTCCATGCTGTCCCTAAATAGTATATGCTGCTGCCACTCCCAAAGATAACAAATGAAAGATAAAAAAATTAACAGATTTTCCCATTTGCCTGGTGAACATTCATAGAATCCTCCATCCTCTGTTTCAGTTTCCTCTTCTCTGACAGATTTAAGCCTAATTTTCACTATAAATACTCTAGATTTGCACAGCCAAGTTCCTTTTCTAAACAACTATGGATTCACACACTGTGTCACTACTAACATAACATGGTGAGCATATTTTAGCTAGTCTAGACCCAAGAAGCAGCCGCAGGAAGCTGTCCTGCTCTGCCACTTTAGCCATAGCCTGCAGACCCCTGCAGCAGCATCAGCAGCCATTCTGGGCAGCTTGCCATCTTCACCATGATTCTGTGTTTCAGATTAATGAGCTAGAAAATGAGCTTCATTCTGAGCAGAAACGAGGAATAGAATCCCTGAAAGGAGCTCGCAAGTACGAACGAAGGCTGAAGGAGCTCACTTACCAGGTATAGCAAATCCTCTGCCCTCTTACGTGGATCACCTCAGTTCATCTTCTAAGGCTGACTTGATTTTCACTTCCCGCAGTCTGAAGAAGATAAGAAAAACATTCTTCGGCTCCAGGACCTGGTGGACAAGCTGCAGTTAAAAGTGAAAGCATACAAGAAACAGGCTGAGGAAGCTGTGAGTGGAGGGCTCCTTTCAGTGGGGCCTGGGTAGAGATTGCTGAAAGGTGGGCTCCCTAGATCATTAAAGTAATTGAATACTGAGTCTGAGAGGGCAGCTGTGGCGACTGCCTTTGAATATTCTTTACCTTACAAAGACTTATGGCTCCCAACAGAGCAGGCATAGCTGTAGTTATCCTGGAACTGTTGCACTTTTGGAGCCACACAAGCCAATTTTCCCATCTGGAACCGAGTAGGCTAATTGTTCTGTCCCCTGAGTGGTCATGCTGTGGATTGTACTAGATATAAATGCACAGAGTACTGACAATGCAGGGATGTACCTGCGAGACCAACATGTGATGTTACTGTGGCACAGCCACAGGTGTCAATGGTGCCAGGGCAATGTCATTTGTCCGCACATCAGTGACAATGCTGTCTTTCAGGAAGAACAGGCAAACATGAACCTCTCACGATGCCGCAAGGCCCAGCATGAGCTAGAAGAGGCAAAAGAACGAGCTGATATTGCTGAAGGTCAGGTTAACAAGCTGCGAGCCAAAAGCCGTGATATTGAAAGCCAGGTGAGTCCGAGGGCTGCAGAGAGGGACCATTCCTATGCAGCCAGTGTCACAAAGATCACTGCCCAAACACCCAGAATACCACCACAGCTGCATTCCTCCCTCTTTTTCACTGGAGTGTCCTCGTGAAGAAAGGCCAGAAATGGTCACTTACTCAAAACCAGTGCATTTTGAAAGTCTTTTTGGTGCCTCACTGGAGTCAGACCAAATATGATCAATTCTAAGAATCCAGGTCTTTCAGCACAATTGGGAGATATTACTTCTTCATTGTAAAATGGTATAACATTTGCAATAGCCACAGACCTGAAACAAAACCACAAATAATTCAGTTGCTCCAATACCCTCTACATTATCTTTCTTATTCTATATTTAGAAAACAGAGAAATGAGGTTCCTGACCCAAGCTGCAGCAGGCTCCCTCCTGATAGAAACTTCTGTGTATCCAGCAGATATCCATTACTTTCTTCAAGCAACCCAGGGTGTGTGTGTAGCTGATCTATTTAGCCAACCTTAAGGTGAAATTTTGATTTTATTATATATATATACATATATATATGTATATATATAAAATAAACCCCTGGGTGATTCTTTAGTGACTATATAGACTGTTGATTCACTATGAGATTGACACGTGTCTGTCGTGTTTGTGTCTGTGTGTCTGTTTGTCCATGACTGTGTGTGTGTCCGTGTCTGTATGCGTGTTTCTGTCTCCGCGTCTGTCCGTCCCTGTCTGCCTGTCCGTGACTGTGTGTCCGTGCCTCTCAGTCTCTCTGTCCATGTCTGTGTCCGTGCTTGTCTCTCAGTCCGTCCGTGTCTGTGTGTCCGTGCCTCTCCATATCTCAGTCTCTCGGTCCACGTCTGTGTCCGTGCTTGTCTCTCAGTCTCTCAGTCCGTCCGTGTCTGTGTGTCCNAGGTCTCTCAGTCTGTCCGTGTCCCCTTGCCGGTCTCAGTCTGTCCCTGTCCCCGTGGCGGTCTCAGTCTCTCAGTCTGTCCGTGTCCCTGTCCCTGTGGCGGTCTCAGTCTCTCAGTCTGTCCGTGTCCCTGTCCCTGTGGCGGTCTCAGTCTCTCAGTCTGTCCGTGTCCCTGTCCCTGTGGCGGTCTCAGTCTCTCAGTCTGTCCGTGTCCCTGTCCCTGTGGCGGTCTCAGTCTCTCAGTCTGTCCGTGTCCCTGTCCCTGTGGCGGTCTCAGTCTCTCAGTCTGTCCGTGTCCCTGTCCCTGTGGCGGTCTCAGTCTCTCAGTCTGTCCGTGTCCCTGTCCCTGTGGCGGTCTCAGTCTCTCAGTCTGTCCGTGTCCCTGTCCCTGTGGCGGTCTCAGTCTCTCAGTCTGTCCGTGTCCCTGTCCCTGTGGCGGTCTCAGTCTCTCAGTCTGTCCGTGTCCCTGTCCCTGTGGCGGTCTCAGTCTCTCAGTCTGTCCGTGTCCCTGTCCCCGTGTCGCTCTCTCGCGGCGCTCTCGGGGGCGGTACCCCGCGGCCGTGGGGGCTGATGGGACGCGTTGGGAGCGCAGCCAGGCCGAGCTGCTCCAGCGCGGCACGAGAGGGCGCTGTGGCACCGCTGGCACCCGCGGGGATGTGCGGGGAGCGGGAATGAGTGCGGGGGTGCGGGAATGAGTGCGGGAATGAGTGCGGGAATGAGTGCGGGAATGAGTGCGGGAATGAGTG
>VZRL01002027.1:54508-67458 GCA_013397895.1 Origma solitaria
GTTGCGGGGAATGAGTGCAGGGGGTGCGGGAGTGGGGTGTGGAGGGCAGGGGGTGCAGGGAATGCGGAGTGCAGGGTGTGCGGGGTGCGGGAGTGGGGTGCGGAGTGCTCGGAGTGCAGGGGGTACAGGCAGTGCGGGGTGCAGGGTGTGGGGCATGTGGTGTGCCCCACATAGGCCTTTGCTGAGCTGCTCCTTACTGCCCAGGAGAGGATGCCGTGTTTGGAGTACACTGTCAGCTCCAGGGGCTCACTGCGGTGTCTCTGGAAACACTCCTGCACTGAGACAGGTGACCCCACACTCGCTCCTCGCTGCTGCTGGCCAGTGTACAGGGCACAGCTATTGCTGTGACCTTGTCCCATGCTGATGCTGGGCTGTGCTGGGTGGCTCTGCTCAACCAGGTGGCCCAAGCGACAGCCAGTGGCTCTGGCTGCTCTCCTCAGTCCCAATTGTGTCTGTGGGCACTAGTGCCATCACCCCACCCCTGCTGGTCACCCCAGCCAAGGTTCCTGCCTCTTCTCATGCACATTCAGCACACAGTGGCTCTTCCTTCTGTGTCATTCCTTTCCCCTCTTCTGTGTGCCCATCTGCTTAAATTGCTCCCATTTAGGCTTCTGTCATCTTTGTCCTGTGTTTTATACCCTGTCATCACTGCGGGCTGTTACCCATGCCTCCTGACTGGCCATCCATCCTTCTGTTCACATTTGGGGTCCTTTGTGCCAGTCGAAACTCTCTGGCATGTTGTTTGCTGATAGCCCATTGGACAGAGGTCTGTCATCAAGCAATGGTCTGTCTGTCAAGCTGACAGAAATCATCTCATTGTTTCATTTCCCAGCTCCATGGCTACCTGCCATCACTGGCTCTAGCCTGCCTGTTGTCCATGGCACGGTCTCTTGTCAGAGATGGATGTGGACAGCCTGATCACAAACTCAACAGTCTGTCACTTGAACAGTTGTTGTGTCCAGCCCTGCCGAGTGGCAGGTCCTGCCCACACTCTCACATGACATTATGCAGTTTTCATTGCACAGCTGTGCACATTAGGACTGCGTCTGTCTGCCCCAGCCAACAAACAGTGCTGTGA
The DNA here is from genome assembly GCA_013397895.1 of Origma solitaria. Taxonomy (NCBI): domain Eukaryota; kingdom Metazoa; phylum Chordata; class Aves; order Passeriformes; family Acanthizidae; genus Origma; species Origma solitaria. Next base: position 55,587 of record VZRL01002027.1, read on the forward strand.
TTAGCACAGTGCTCGCTGACAAATCAGTAGATTAGCAGGGTTTATCCTTTTGTTAAATACAAACCTGTTCTCGGTAATCTTATTTGTACATAAAGGAAGAAAAAATTGAAAGAATGAGAAACAGCTCTTGCATGGGAGTTTTGTTCTGCAGGAGTGTTCTTGGGGCTATTTTTGCTCTGTTATGATGATGGCTGAAAACATATTTATAAAGCTGAAAGAAAAGCCTTTGTCTGAATATTTCTTTGCATTCCCAGAAGCTTCCTGATGTGCTTTGTAGTTGTCATGAGATCTATAGAGCCCTCCGAGTCCTCTGCTTGTCCCAGCATAGCAGGAAGGGAGGGGCAGTGGAGTGACCAGGGTCAGTGGAGAGACCAGATCCATGGCCCAGGAGCCAGCACTAGCTGGGCCTCAGACAGCAGCAGGGAGGGTCAATCTGTGGGATCCCCTGTCCTGCGGCAGGAGTGTTTCAGTACAGAAGCCTATTAGGTGTGAGAACCACACATTAGTTTCATTGGCTTGCTTTTGTGACCACGTCACCTTAAAAATGGCAGCAAACACCCCTGTCACCTGCCGTTCAGAAACTGCTCCCTCTTCAGCCACATACCTCCACAGAGAGAGACTGAGAAAGCAGGAGAGAGGCATGGACCCTCCAGAGCCAGGCAAGAGCCTGAATGCACTTCTGTGCTCAGCACTTCCAGTAGCAACTCTAGACCATTCCCAGCTCAGGGGTTTTTGTATTTCTGTGTCTCTCTGCTGAGTTCTAGAATATGCAGGTACGTTTTAGCATTCTGAAGAGAAGCAGGTGGTTTTCTCAAAAATAGAAGAGGGACTGAGAGGACGAAAAAAAAGTCCCTCAAAAATAGTGTGGAAAGCTGGAAGGAAGTTGAAATGAGAAAACTGCTAGGTTTTCAAAATAAAGTTTATTTATTTCTTTAAGAACAAGAAATGTACTATTTTTCATTAAGTCAGACCAGAGGTATCATGAAATATAAATATCTCCTGTACTAGGAAATAAAAAAAGACAAGATTCTTTATTTTAGAACAGTAACAAATTAGCTGATTAAGAGACATGGAGCTGTGCCCTACCTCAGTGTCTACGAAGGATAATTCTTGCTAGTTTGCCTATCTGCAAAGTCAAAAGGAGGATTAAAATGCTGATTTAAAACCACACCATGCACACACGGAGCTCATCCCCTCTAGGCATGGTGCCTGCTCCTTCTTTGAGGTCCTGGGGGAATGGATAGAAGTGGGATTCATTCCAGGGGCCTACAAGATTCCCTTTCAAGCCTGTAGGAAAAGGGTAATTTATGCTGAGAGTTAACAGCCCCTTTGCTTAAGTCTGTGACTGACATCAGGACTTTCTGCAGAAAACTGTGATTTCTCCGGTTTGAAATGGTGCTCCCATGTGCCACTGTTGATCTCTATTTGTATTACCATCATGCTCAGCACAAGAGGACTCAGGGTTTGACCCTTTTTAATCACATTATAAATTTGGTCTAATTCACCTCATATATTTATTCTAATTCTGTGAAAAATACAAACTATTTTTTCAACCTGGGACAAAACAACTCCACGTATTAGTGCAGACTGGGAATTGACTGTAGAAAGCAGCTCTGCAGTAAAGGCCTTGGGATTCTCGTGGAAAACAAGTTGGACCTGTGTCAGCAGTGCCCCCCTGCAGCAAAAACACCCACCAGTCATGGGATTGCATTAGCAAGTGGTCAGCAATAGGAGGGATGTGGCTATTCCCTTCTGCCTGGCACAGCAGTGAAGCTGCATCTGCAATACTCTGTGCAGTTTTTAAACACACACACACCCATCGTATAGGAGATGTTCACATCTTGGAGAGGTTCCAGCAACAGCCCTGTATCAGTCAGGAGGAGCATGCACCGTGTGAGGAGCTGCAAAGGGAATTAGGTTTGTTTGGCCTGCAGAAGGGAAGGCTGGGGGATCTCACTGGGGAGACACTGCTGCAAAGGAAGGATGAGAATTCCAATGCAGCCAAGCTTTTCCTGCAAGTGCACAGTAAAAGGACAAGAGACAATGGTCTCATGTTGCCGACCAGCGAAATCCTTTTTCAACAAAAGGAGCACCTATTTACCATGAGAGCGCTGCAGCCTTGGGACAGGCTGCCCAAAGAGGCTGTAGAATCTCCATCCTTGGGATTTCCAGGATTCATGTGGATAAGGCCCTGGAGTGACTTTATCCAGCTTTGAAGTGAGCCCTGCTTTGAGTAGGAGATGGGATTTCAATGTACGTGTTTCAGTGATTCAGCTGAACTCACTAAACTAGCAGGAAGCAAGTTGCATTCTGCAGTTTGAGGACTGATCAATTCACTGGAAAGGTTGAGAAGCACAGGCACAGCAAGGTCAGGACCATGCAGGGAGCAGGGAGGGTGCTGGTCAAGGAAGGACAGAATGGGAATGAGGTATCTGTCTCACAGACCATCCAAGTGACCCAAGTGACTTTCAGCTTTTGAGTTCTCAAAGTGATGATTCCAGGGATAAAGTGCCAACTTTTTTTCCATTATATTTTTACAGCATGGATTTGTAATCTCTGTCTGGACATGGCCCTGATTAACTTGCTCTAGAAGGCCCTGCTTGTCCAGGGGGTTTAAACTAGGTCATCTCCAGCATCATCTCCAGCACTCCCTTCCAATCTCAGCCATACCGTGATTCTTATTTCATCTGTTAATTTTAGTATTCTGTCTATCTCCAGCCACCCAATTTCATTCACACTCACAGGAGCACACTTCCTTTCATGTATTGGCACTTCTGAACCTTGCTTAACCACCTAAAATCCTAGAGAAGTATCAAAATCTGAGAATAAAATTTCTAATTAAATTCTAGTCCAACTGAAAAATTGTGTTTATTGTGTGTATTTTTGTATGTATGGTTTACACATATGGAATTTTCTTATGATTACATTATCAGGATATATCACCATTTGTTTTAAATTTTCTTGATCATCTTAATCTGCATTCCTCAGACAGTTTCCGTTCTGGGTCACTGGAATTTAAGAACCCTGCAATCTTTTCTTTCTACGGTGTTGGACAAGGTGTCACAAATTAGAACATTCCCCACTAGTCAAAGAAGCTCACTTGATCTTCAGAAACTCTTCTTTCTCCATTCATTCTGGCCACAGGAGACTGTCTGATAAAATCCTCTGGTTATTTCCTTCCTTTCAGCTATTTCCTGCATACCCAAACCTCGCTAGATATTTGAAGTAAAGATTGCTGTGATATTTTGATACCAATATCCCTGCCCCAGATAGTCCTAACAGCCTCACAGACTTTTGGGCAGCTCCAGGTCCAGGTGAAGCTTGTAGGGGATGAGGAATAGTGATCCTACTTTTTCCCACTCACCCACTGGTGTTGGCAGAGGAGTAGCCTGGAAATAGAAGAAAAGGGACTGGAGAGAGTAATCTGTGGGGGCTCAGAAGAACACGGGAGATGGAAGAGTCACTAGTTGAATTCTCACTGGAAAATGGAGTGAGGAAAAGTTGGTCACGGTGACAGAGCTGTGCTTCATCTTTGTCAGAGGCAAATGGTGATTGTGTGATGCCCACTGACAGAGATAGTGTGCTGCCAACCTGTTGTTTGTAAACCTATCAGCAACAGCAGATTTTAAAGATTAAAGCTGTCAAGGGAAAACTAATGCTGAGTTTCCAAGAGTTTATGGGATAGGATCTTCAATACTACTCAGGATGAACATAGTTCTTGCCTAATTCTTTGAGACTTTCCTGTATGAGTCATTGTTCATGACAGAATAGCAGCTTTATACACAGATGGTTGTAGAACAGAGGCACTATTGAGAGGCAAACACTGAGACATCTATGCCCTGCAGATACAGGCACACACACACACAGATCAACAACTTTATCCACAGAAAGCAGTCAGTCCTGCTCAGTGTGTTCAGGCAGAATCTCTACTCTTTCATGACATAAGAAATCCCTGATGGAATTCAAGTAATGAGCAATTCACACTGAAGAGGAAAGCTCAGTGTCAGGGAAACATCAACGTCCAAACTAGCACACCCAGAGGCAGTTTGGCCGGAGGGCTGCCCAGCTGGATTGTTCTTCTGAGCTGGCCAGAAGCCTAGTTCTCCACGAGCTCAAAAGAGAAGATCAGATGCTCTGGGACCCAGCAAGCTGTTGGAGATCATCTGGCAAGCCCAGATCATACCACAAAGATTGATACTAAGCCAGAGAGAAGGACATTTGAAGGAAAGTTTGGGTGCTTTAATCAGAGTCCTCTTGTGATGTTTTCCTGCTTTTCCAGTGCCTCCCCATACAATCTTGGACAAGTCCCTTATGACCCTTAAAGTAGGTTCATGCCCACATCTCAATATGAAGGTAAATTTCAGTTTAATGGTTCAGGTTTGGAGTCCACTGCAACTCTTAGGGGGTAAAGATCACTGTGGGTGGTTTGAGCCTATGATTGTGGGCTAGCACAATCCTCAGACGAAACAGGCAAGGAACAGGTTCCAAAATATTGTGCCTGCACTGGAAACCCTTGCTACAGAACGTTATGCATGCCAAAAGTTTGCATGTGCTCAAAAAAATAACTACTCTAATAATGTAAATGAACGTGGAATGATGTGATACCACCTCTAACTGGGGAAGATATGAGCTATCATTTGTTGGAAATTAAGAGGGTGTTTTCAGAAATGTCTCTCTCTACCTGTCCTTTTCCCTAAACATCTGCTGTAAGATATTGCTGCAAAGATAAGCCAGACATTCAGATACAGAACTATTTGTCTTATGTTGTTGCATAACACTTAGAAGCTGAGATCCGAGTAGTCACATCTTGCTTGTTATTAATACTGTAATTATATGATTTATATGCCTTTCTTCCTTTCAATGACTTTTCCATTTAGCATGAAATAGTTAAGCATTCAATAAACCCAAAAACATTAAACATTTAATGACCTAGTGTTTATAGAGCTGGAAGAAGGGAGGCTAAGGCTACAGTGTCTGCTTCAACAAATATAAATGCTTAGGAATCACTGGGGTGGTCTAAAATGAGGCCTATCCTCTCTTTGTGAGTATACTGATGACCATGAAGGGCCCTGGATGCCCAGAATGTTTAGTTTGCAGAAAGAGAAATAGTAGCAAGACAGACAGAGGGAAACTCTCATTTGAAATCCTGCAGCCATCTAATAGGAGCACACGGCTGTGACTGAGGCTTTTCAGAGCCCCAAGAAGTGAGAGGTGAACACTGAACTGCTGGAAAGAAGGCTTGGCATTGCTCTTTCAGACAGAGGTTTGTGACAACTGGCTGCTGCTGACACCTAACTGAGGCAAAGTGTCAGAATTACGAGTCACATTCTGTGACCAGTTCCGTGCCTGTCATGCAACAGGGTGGGGCTGCCCTGCCTCTCATGTTGACTGGAAGCAGGCTGATGTTATCGGAACAGTTTGTTATTCTCAGCCTGCTTCCAAGAAAGGAAGTGAATAGAAGCAGTCATCTCTCCAGGTGAATTATCCTGGCAGAAAAATCCAGTTTATTCTCATGTGAATCACCACAGGCTGTTTGTTCATGTAATATCACTGTCCATTTATAGACAGAGAATACTTTTGTTTACGTCTGACTCTAAAATAGTAGATTCAGCTCTGGGCACTGCTAAGACAAGGATGACTAAACCTGCCCTGGAACATCACAAAGTTTTACTTTGACCACAGCCAGGCAGGGCACTGCACATCTGACTTCATTTTCATTGTTGATCTTGTACAAAGGGAGTTCCAAGGTCAGCAGAGCCATCTGAAAAACTTCTAAAAGCAGAAATAAAAGGTAAAGCCATGCTATAGCCTTTAGTGCTTTTTAAAATTCATGTTTGAATCACATATTTGATCAGATGAACATGACTCATAAATCCGAGTCCTCTCCTTGGAACATCTGATGTCCTGGATGCCTAAATTTCCAAGTACGATGCTCAAGAATATCTGGTCTAGGGAATCCCTAATCTGCAGTTTGTGGACAGTGGGAGAGTATTCACAGGAAGCACTGCTGTGTGCTGCCCTGCTCTCTTATTCAGCCCACACATTCTCCGGGAGTCGCTGACCAAAAGGAGACTGTGGACCAGATGAAATTTTGTTCTGAGCTCCTGTATCTGTTGTGGTATTTTGGCTGTTTAAAGCACTAAAAATGGCCCCTTCCACCACAAACTAGAGCTTTTAAGCATTTCAACAATTGAAAGTATCTTCTGTGATACTTGAAAGTATCACAGAATACTGATACTGAAAGTATCTTCACGCTCAGAACTCCTCTCCAACACGGGAACTAATTTCTGCTATTTATTTAAATATCAAAGGTCATTTAAAGACTCAATGCTACATGTGGTTTCTTTTTAGTCTCTTTCGATGGTGCTGTATGGCCAATCAATAACTCATGTGAATCTCCAGCCCATCATGGCTATAAAGCTTTCCCGTGCACCCACGCTAACCCATTCTCAACATGAACTCTGCAGGATCTGTTCAGTGAAGACAGCTGGAGTCATTGAGACCTTTTTCATGGGCTAGACAGATTGTCAAATACTGCTTTAAACAAAAAAACCGAACAAAAAAACCCAAAAAACCCACCACCAACAACAAAAAATAAATTGACCATGCTGCCCCCACAGCTGTCAGATGTGAACCTTCTTCTGGTACTCCCAAGATGTTCTCAGGTCCCTCTTCAGGGAATCTGTCCATCTGGATAGGACTTGTTTTAGTGGTGTCATTTTAAGGCCCAAGTACAAGCTGTGAAATCATGGAATGAGCTCTCTCTGACTGGATGACCGTAGTGGAGGCTTTCTGCAGTGTTATATGAAGTTGGTTCTTTCTCATTCACTGACAGCATCTCTTGACACTAAGGTTTGTTAAAAAGTTAGTTGGCCAGGACTTAGGTCTTCACCCTAGGCTCTTTGGTGGCAGATAGGAAGGAAAAGGTCCTTTCAAGATCTCACACTAACACAGAATATGTGCATGTGATACTAATTTAGCATTGGTTTCTCATTGCTAAGTGGAATACCCAGCTAGAACAGATGGCAGAGTATGACAGTTGTGATGGTTCAGGAAATACATTCAGACGGATCTTACAGCCAGAGGGATAGTTTTGAACATTCAGCCAGACCTGCTGTGCACTGCCCAGGGAACACCTGCATGCAGCTGAGATGCTTTAGCTGAGCTGAAACAGACGGTAGGAAAAAAGGCCAAGACTGAAAGCTGACCAGTTCATCCCCGTGCCTGGTACCCCTGGAGTGGAAAATCTGCATATTTCTGGGATGGCTTCTATATCTCATCATAACCCTGGCTCAGATATCTTATGCTAGATAGAAAAGCTGCCTATGCTCAGAAATCACTTTCCTCACACAGCAAGCTTGCCCCCCTTTAACATCCTTCACAATACAGACATTACATGATGCCAAAGCAAGCGCACGTCCAGCCAAGCCTTTGGCAAGAGCTGCTCTCTGCTCAGGAAGTAAAGCCAACCTGCAAGCTGAGGAGAAGGACTAGACATAGCTCAAGAAACCAACCATGTCTTTATCTGCACAATGAAATGAGGATTACTTATGGAACTGTTCAAGAGATATGACTCCAGTGACTAAAAGTCATCCTCGGACAGGGACAAAGCCCTTCTGCTCACAGACTGAACATTTGTACACAAGCCAAAGTCAAGTCATAGTAACAGGTTTAGAAAGAAAATTTAAAATAAAAATTAGGCAAGTGTTTACAGTTGGGTTTGCCTGCTAAGATGCTGAAGTTTGTAGTTGTTTCAAGAAAGAGATAACCCTAGGACTGAAACCCACGTAGAGGCTTTCCAATAAAGAAAGTTCATGCAAAGAAGAACAAGACCCTGCAAAAATATCAGAAAGGGAGAGTGAGAAAAAACAAGTTGGAAGCAGAGGAAAAAGGTATCAGAGAATAAACAAAAAAAAAATTGAAGCATTCTGTCAACATCAAAAATAAGAAATGCAAAATTTAAATCAAAATTAATTAGTTTACATTAAAGCTCTGAACTATTTGGATCTAAGTTGTAACATAGCAAAGCTGGGTTTTAATATGCTGAAGAAAAAGATAGGGTTTTGTTTTGATTTCAGTTCTTGCCATCTATAAATGGCATTGTTGGAGAATACTGCTGATAGATGTACCTGGATGTGTGCCATGATATCAGGTCTGTGGGGTTTTGCCAAGCAAGGCACAGCTGGTGTGATAATAGCACATAATGGATCATAGATCAGTAGTTATCAGTTTAAATACTTATCAAAAGGGGGTGATTTTAAGCAATTTGCCACAATTCAGAGAATCAAAAATAGAACTGTGAAAAGTAGGCTGGAAATTTTTGAAAGAATCCTAAGAAAAAACCCCTGAAGAGCTCAGCTCCGATCAGTGCTGTCGAAATGAAGGACAGCTACATTGAAAATCACCTTCTGAAAGGTCTAGGAAAAAGGCTACAGACAGGCTACCTGAGTGCTCACTTCAAAAAAACAGGTATTGTAAATCTCTAAAATTTCAGGAAGAGAGAGAGAGAAAAAAATACTTCATTAAAATTTCACATAAATAAAAAAACCTGTACAGCCCCAGGTCAGGAAAGACACACATGACAGTACATTATGGGCACAAAGGTGGTAGTTCTCAACTTGCACCTCACTAGTGATTGCAAAGCAAGAACAAATCAAAAGGAAAAATGAGAGACTCTTCCTCCATGACAAAAGATGGAAGAGAAAGAAATCTGAATCCTAGGAACAGGACAGGCCATATAAGAGTTAGTAGCCATACAGGGTCTGTGAAAAGGACTGAGCTCCCAGCAAAACACTGCAAATTGTGCAGAACTCGTGGAGTGGCTCACAGAGGCACCTGTGACCTTTCCACTGAAACAGAAATTGATGTGTGTGCCTTGCAATGTAGGACCTGCCCCAGCACCCACTCCCTGAAGTGAGCTGCACAGACACAGCCAGGCACAGGCAGCTGAACGCCTGTCACGCACTGCAGCAGGACATGGCCACACGTCACAGGAACAGCTGCACGCCCAGATGTGCAGCACACAGATGTGCACTCTATATGCACTCATACAGCAGACCAGGACACACAACCCAGTGCACTTACGGACTGGAATATGGAGACCATACTGTAATGCCCACAGGAAGAATCACTGACACAGATCTCATGTTATCTGGACCAGTGTGCACGAATACACCATGGCTTTTACAGATGCACACTGTGTGTCAAAACTCCGTGAGGGGAGGATCCCCTCAGCCCACAGAGAAGTGCCTGCTGCTGTTGGGACATACACACTCTGGACTGAGGTGAGCTAGGCAGCCCAAGGTTCATGAGCAGCACACATTGTGAGGGTTTGTCACATTTACAATGGACTGTGTGACACACACACAGTGCAAAGGAGCGATGTGTGCACAGACAAGAGCAGCCCCACTGCAGTCCCACACGTGTGTGTGTGCGTGTGTGTATTCTGGAGTCAAGTCACACAGCCCCTGTACTGCAGCCAACCTCTCCCGTGGACCAACAAGGTTCTCAAAGACATGCACAGAGCTCAGTGCTCACACACTGGCATGCTCTTAGGGCTCTCACAAATGCACTGGAAAGAGACGTGTGTTTTCCTGCTCCCCTACAGACACACAGTGCCTGGGAGGCAGTCAACAGAGTGAGCCTCAGAGGAGACATGGACACGTCTGCTAGGCATGTTTGGCTCCCATCAGTCAGCAGGGCAAAGGACCCACTCATGTCAATGTTGTTTGAACTCAACATGAGGTTTGTGCTCTTCCTTCCCCTCTCCATTAACTGACTACAACAGGTTGATGGGTGGCAGGCTCCGATACGGCTGTGGGGCAGGCAGATCCAACACTTTCTGCCTCATCCCTGCCACACACATGCTGGTGTTACTCTTACACACACAGAAGTGAGGGTCTCCCTCTTCTCCACATGCCACCCATACTACTGATGGGTCCCACACACGCAGGTCACGGTGCAACAGTTGCACAAACACAGATAAGACCCTCATACACACCAGTGAGCCACACCAGTCACTAATTCTCACAGGTACTCTGGGGTGAGTGTCTTGTGCACAGGTGTACACAGGCACACAGAGCCAGCTCACACACAACCACACAGACACACGTATGCTGCTGGCTCTAACAAGGCTGTCCTTTAAGCACACATACAGGTCAGTCTGTATGAGCAAGGCCTGCCCATTCGAGGCAGGTCACACATACCTGGCACAGGTGTGACCCAGCTCAGCCCCAAGGTGTGTGGCCACATGCACCCCCTGAGTCACACTCAGAGGTCAGTCTCTCACATGCACACAGATGTCTCCTCCACAAGCATACGCACACTTTCATGCAAGGTTGAGTTTCTCACACACACAGTTTAGGGAAAGTCTCATACACAAACACATAGGTACTTATCTCATAAACAACACACCAGATGTAGCACAGTCACTCAGGAATGCAAGCCCTGCCTTTCAGGTACACCCATTCTCATGTGAAGACTTAAGTACTCTGTGGGCAAATCTCATGCATGCACATGCTCTCACACACACACAAGTGGAGGGGGTCGGGCAGCTGACCCTGAAGCGAGTCATACATATTGTACCTGGGTTTCATACACACACAGCCATACCTGTGCTTGTACACATAGAGGCAGGTGTACATTACACATGGGCAGTCAGTCAGGCATACATACCTTGACAGAGACACATACACATGTTCATACACACCAAAATATGGGGCTGGCAAAGAGAAAAGTCAGGACCTGCGTACATAGACAGATGTGACCTACCCAGACAAGCACACAAGTCACACACTTGCTGCAGAGTGAGGCAGACAGGCACACCCAGAGCAGGCTGTGCACAAAGTGGATACTCATAAACAAAACACACAAAGGATGGTGACTCACACACACATATGTACAAATGTCACCAGATGAGAGTGTTGCACAGACAGTGCATCTCTCACATGCACAAGAGATGTCACACAGACTGGAGCACCACACAAAAGTGCCTTACATATGTGCAATTCACACACATGCTACAGTCAGACACACACATAAAGCAAGTTGTGCTTGCTTGCCCAGCACTCAGACAAGTGTCACAGAGATACATGCATTTGAGAATGCGTCACACACGTTTCATATGTGCTTAAGTGCATCACAATGTCCTTTCAGGAAAAATGGATTTCACACCCTTGGTTGTGCGTAACAAATGCACACACAGTGCCCCAGAGACACAGAGATGTCTCACACTCATGCAGACATGAGTCTCTCCAAATGCAGGCACAGTGTCTCAGACACACAGGGTCATACATGTACATGTTAGACATGCACGGTGCTTCACACACCATCTCAGACACACAGGTGTTGCACACACACATAGGTGACAAACACACAGTGTCTCACATGCTTCAGACACACTCAGTGTCTCACCTGGCACCTTTCACGGACACAGATGCGTGTCCCGTTGTCACAATCATGGTGACTCTCGTATACACAGCTGCCTCTCACAGACCTACACGTGGGCATCACCAAGGCACCCAGGGGGTGGCACAGCGTCTGTCCCCGCACGCGGTGTCCCTCACTCACAGCCACACAGGCGTGCCGAGCACACAGGCGGCACACAGAGCGCTCGGAGGAACAGTGTCTGTCACACGCAGACACACCCGCGGTGTTTCTCGTGCACTCGCACACACGGTGTCCCCCCGCCTTGCCTCTCCGGGTCACACACGGTCCCTCTCGCCGTCCCGCCGACACGAGCGTCACACACACAGCCCGCCCCGCGCACCGCATGGCCTCTCCTCCCCCTGGTGCCTCCCCATCTCCAGCTCTCCCCCTCCTCCCACCACTCCTCCTCCCTCTCTCCCCCTCCTCCCGCCGCCCTCCCCGTCCC
>VZRL01002027.1:67764-94410 GCA_013397895.1 Origma solitaria
GGCCCGGGGATGTCCCGCGGGGCGTGCCGGCGGTCCCGTGCTGCTGTTGGTGCCCCCCGGCATCGCTGTGTCCCTGCCCCGGGCAGGTGCCCCGGGCTGAGGCTGCCGGGTGCTGTAAGGATCTGCGGCTCTCGGAGCAGGAGCCGCTTGCCCGGCCCCGCTCCAGCCCGAGCCTTTGGTACTTGTGTTTGTAGCCATGGAGCGGCGGAGCTCAGGTGTGTGACGAGCTGCGGACTGCTCCGGACACTTGGGCTTTCACCATCGCTAAAGAGCGGCAAAAGTCAGTGGCTGCGGTGATGCAGCCACTGTCAGTCACTCACGATGGCCAGATGCTGGGCAAGTTCCGCTCTCTCCTCTCTCCATCACCCTCTCCCAGTCCCTCTCATTTCCTTTCACTGAACAAATCATGGCTTTATGTTGTGGAAGAGGCAATTCAGATACAGAATCATAGAATCACAGAATGGTTTGGGTTGGAAGGGACCTTAAAGATCATCCATTGCACCCACTCTGCCATGGGCAGGGACACCTTCCACTAGACCAGGTTGCTCCAAGTCCCGTCCAGCCTGGCCTAGAACACTTCCAGGGACGGAGAAGCCACAGGTTTTCTGGGCAGCCTGGGCCAGGGCTTCACCACCGTTGTAGAGAAGAATTTCTTTCTAATATCTAATCTAAATCTGCCCTTCTTCAGCTTGAAGCTATCCCCCTTGTTCTGTCACTCCATGCCCGTGTCCAAAGGCCCTCTCCAGTACCTGTAGGTAGTGGAAGATTCTCTTACGTTCTCCCTGGAGCCTTCTCCTCTTCTCCCCCTGTGTTGCAGCAGTTCCCCAGATAGCTGCAGATACCTCGCTGCCATATCTGTGGCATGGCTCAGGGAACCCCAGCACAGTTAAGGCTGGTTATGCAGACCCGAATGCATTGGACTTACTGTCAGGATACTGAGAAGTTCTCTCAGCTTCAGTCATTTTCAGGGCTCTGTGACAGCTGGGGTGACAGTTGGATTCCCACCTCGGGACTGCTTGTGCCTGGATGTGTTTATTGCTTTCTGTCCATGCAGACAAGACACAGTGTGAGCGTAAAGGATATGTCCATGAAGAGTGCCTTCACAATCTCTACATGGGAATTCTGAAACATCTCGTGCACTAAAGCAAGAACTTGCCACCACCCCATCAGTCCTGTCCTCACTGGCCATGCTCTGTTGGCATTTGGGACTTAACCAAGGACGTGGGCATGGCAGTGGTGTCCGGGAGCATCTCGCTGGGGTGACTGGGCTGAAGGCATTAGCAGCACATTTCTCGGGTCAGCCTGTGTTTGTCCTCCAGGTTCCTAAGGGGAATCAGCCAGCCTGCTTTGCTTTGGCAGGCAGTGCCCGTCCCAGGTTATCCATGCACACCTTCCAGGGAATCCAAAGCGGCAGGAAGCAGAGTCCTGAGCAAAACCTGCCCACCAGCTGCATGTAGAGCAATGTTCTGTCAGCAAAAGATTCTGTGCAAAAGAACATTTTGCCCACAGATCTGGCACTGCCTTTTCCTTTCTCTTGTCCAAATAAATTAAAGAATCTACAATGTTTCCATTGACTGCCTGGTTCTTATTATTACCTGGAAAGACGGGAAAGTAGAAGCAAGAGTTGCCCACTCCAGCAAGAGTGAGGCCAGGGACTTTCCCGTGCCACTGACACACTTGGGATTTTTTTTGTTAGTTTTAGAATCTTGGAATCCTATTGTTTGTTAGTTTTGCCACCTACAAGATCATGAATTGAGATATGTGAGTGTTTGTACTTTCACAAATTGCTAAATGTTTACACATCTAGGAATTTAGGAATTGTTTGAGGAAAAGTGTATCACGGGATGTGAAAAATTCTGCTCAGCAAAGGCAATGGGGAATTGCTTCAAAATACCATAACTTTGCTTTCCTGTCATCTTCTCGGAAACTTGTCTTTCCCCAGTTAAGTCCGAGCAAGTTCCACCGTGCTGGGATCAGTGCCTGCAGCCCCACGGATGTGCCTTTCTGACCCTTGGCTCATGTACCACCGACAGCTTTGATGGGGACCAGTTGTCCACGTAGCCTGGCCCCCTTTCTCTTGGGCAAACCTTCAGAAAGAAGGCAAGAAAAAATGGCAGGGGCTGAGTGTGTTCATTCTGGCATGTTTTCATTTTCTCCAGAGATGGCACCTACTAAGGACTATGAGCCGGAGTCAAAAAATATGTCAAATGAGAGCTAATTAACCAAATTCATGGGATCACAGGTACTTGGCACACATCACAGTAGATGTGTGAGAAGGAAGGTCTGTGTGTGTCTGTCTCTCATGGCTCTGTTCAGGTAGCTTTTCCCTTCTCTACAGGTAGCTTATCTCTTGTGTGCAGGTACAAGGCTTCCTCAGGGACCTGATCTGACTAAAAGACACCACAATAGAAATACTCTCTCTCTCTGTTCTCTGATGCGAGTCCCTGCCCAGCCACATTGGCATCGGAGCTGACATCAGGGAGGTGGTCACAGTGCATGTGCAGATGGGGCCATGGACATGAGTCTCCTTTCTGTACCAACCAGCCCTTGCATAGGCTTTGGGTGGCCCTGGCCCTGGCCCTGCAACACTTAGTAAGGTTCAGTGCTCTGTCCTCAGCTGAACTTAACCACACATTGTTGTTTAAAGAGGAAGATGTTACTCTCTCCTGTCCTGCCCTCATTTCCCTGTGCCCAGCTTACCCCAACAAGTACTTGTGCTGCCTCTGGAGCCTGAAGGAGAGCTGGCTGCATTTTCTGCCACAGGAGTGACTGAACGTGGCTCATGGCATTGCCCGAGGCATGCCAGGGCTGGCAGCATTTGTGTTCCACAGCACATACCCTTTCTTCTCTCAGCAAAGTCTAGCAGGTGGCTGGGAGCTGCCAGAAGGAGGTGGCCTTCTGAAGCCTTTGTGACTTGAAGCCTGCACCATGTTTAGACAGGAAGGCTGGATTTTCTCATTCATAGGGCTTCACATTTACCAACACTCGGATCTCCTCTGGCAGCACTGGTTTGAAGGCCTGTGCTGAGTTTTGGTCCTGAGTTGAAAGAGGGAAGTGAGAAGGGTGTGACAAACAGCGGAGAGGGGAATCTGCCCCACCCTTGAGCGGTGGTTGAGCAGCCAGTCCGTGGTGTGCTGGTTCCTGATGGATGAAGGAGGAGGAGAAGTGACTGTTTCTGATGCTGTTGTTGACTTGGGAAGAACCTGCTGCACCAGGAGCACCTGAGTCTCCTCACAGGCAAGCCAGGCTGCGAGCTGCCAGCACAGATCATCCAGAATCCATCACACAGCTCCAACTGGCTTCTCCAGGCTGAGGACAGGGCAGGCCCTCCTGCCTTGTGTGCCCTCACACTGTGTGGTAGCTCTTGGCTCTTGCAAAGGAAGCTGGGTGGGTGACCTGAACAGGCTGCAATGGCTAATGTAGAGCTGGGGAGCCCTGTGCCACTTCTGGGCATTACTGAGGGATTGTTACCTTTGCTGCCTCCTGTGCTCTTTTGCCAGCGAAAATGTGTTTTCAATTCATTCATCACAGAAGATCAAGGAAAGGACCAAAAAAGTGGTAAATGTGGGGCAAGAGAGACACAGAGAGGTAAAGAGATAAAGACATTTGGCCTCCTTTGTTTCCTGCTCTGGTGGCTGCTGCAAGCCCACAGTGGAGGGTTAGAGGGAAACAGTGATGGCTGGAGGTTCCTGCTCAAGGCAGTGACAGAAGCAATGAGAGCTGGAGGAGGACTGGAGGGGCTCATGGTAGGGACAAGCTGGAAACAACATGTCTCTGTTAGCTCTGGAGAGGATACCAGTGCCACAGAGCAAAAGTGGTAGCATAAACTAAAGACTATCAAAAGCAGGGAGCAAAGGGAAGGTTTCAGCTTCATGGTGGGATTCCAGATGGATTCCCTGAGGCTAGGCTGGTTGGGAGCAGTTGAGGAGGCTGCTGTGGTCTTATTCACAGAATCACTGGGTTGGAAGGGACCTTTGGAGATCAGCTAGTCTGGCTTGCCTGGCTATGTCAGTCAGGTTTTGAATGTGTGCAAGGGTGGACACCACAGTTGTTCTGGACAATGTATTCCAGTGTTTAACCACCCTCACAGTTTTTTATTGTGTCCTTTAAAGGCATTTGTGTCCCTTCAAAGGGATTTTCCGTGTTTTAATTTGTGCCCATTGTGTCTCGTCCTTTCACTGGATATCACTGAGACCATTCTATCTATGCTTTTTTTACTGTCCCCCCCAACTGGTTTTTATTCACATTGATAACATCCTTCTCAAGCCTTCTTGTCTTGATGCTAAACAGTCCCAGTTCTTTCAGCCTTTCTTCATATGACAGATGCTCCAGTCCCTTAATCATCCGTCGCCCATTGCTGGACTCTCTCCAGTATGTGCTCGTCTTCCTTGTGCTGGAAAACGAAGTACAGTTTCTTACACTGTTGTAGATAGCAGGTTAATGGAGAAATGGTCCCTGACCAGTATTTCCTGAGCATGAGAATCCATGGACACCAGAGGAGTCCTGAAGACTGCTGTCAGCTTCGTGTGGTTTTGCCTTGGCTGAGCTTGCTCTATGAGCAAGCAGAGCCCTTCCACAAGCTGAAGGGCTTAGGAAAGGAGGATGTTGTTGCCCCATATCCTATTGAGTAGGTGCCATCAGCTTCAACCCTCACCCCTCCTTTGGTGATTAATAGCTAAGGCAGCTGTGAGACCTGAAAGTCTAGGATTTTCTGACCCTTTTCTCCCTCCTGTGTGCTTTATATTTTTGCCTGACCTTTTGACCATTGAGCAGATCCCTACAGGGCCCCTCGGTACCAGACTGTCGCAGCCCCAGGTTAAGCAATTGGCCTTTCCAGCCTGGAGCAAGAGGGAGTCTGTGCAGGTGCAGGTGCAGGTGGGGAGGTGGTGTACACAGGTATAGAGCCAATGGAGTGTGGTGTGTGATACACTGAGGGATTTCTCAATAGCTCCTGTTTCTTATCCCGAGGCTGGCTGCCTCCACACCCCAACTGCATCAGGGATGATGATATCTGTGGAAAGATCTTTACAGCTCCAGATGTAAGAGCAACCTGGCACAAGGTTTCTGAACCTTTATGGTGCAGGGCAGTGTAGATGTTAAGAAAGTGGGGTGGTGTTAGACATCAGGGAGGTATTCCAGGAGGTGCTTTGCATGGGACCCTCTGGAGAAACCTCTGTTGCGTCTGCTTTTTCTAGACAAGTGACTTTTGGAGGGTTGGAGAGATGTGTCATTCAGTCACATTTTCAAGTGGTTTATTTAGAATCTATTTTGGACCTTGATTTTTGTATTTGTAGTTAACTAGAAATCACTTATATAAGCAGCAGCAGCAGCAACATATGCAAATTTGCTGGAAATTGTCAGCACTTTTTATAGCTTCAGTCATCCCACAGATGTAAGTCTCTGTATAAAGCACAGTGTGTGCTTCCAGAATGGATGGAGGTGGCTCTGGAATCTGACTGAGCGGGCTGGACTGAGCTGCCACTGATCTTATCTGCACTTTCCACAGCTTGATTTACCAGAACTGCCAGGCACTTAGGAAGGAAGGAATGGTGTGCTTCTCCCTGGTGCATGCTTCACCTGCAAGTAGCAGACAGATTGTTCATTGCTTCCACTGCTGTGTAATACTCACCTCACCTAACCCAACCTGGGGCAGCTGCCACATGGACACAGAGATGTGCAAACAGCTGAGCCTGGAGGTTGTTGCACATGCAGCTGTGGGAGGCGTGGTGTGGCGTGGCAAGGCATGGCATGGCATGGCACAGCACGGCATTATATGGCATGGCATGGCATGGACTGCTTCCTTTGTTGTGTCTGGGGAGTCACAGAGAAAAAGGATGAAAGTAATACACAGAAATTAAAATGCCTTTTATTTATTTTGTAATAACAGAGAATGTGTAGAGGATTTCTGTGCCAAACTGCTCTCTGCCATCATGGGAGTTGTACAATGTGTACGATGTACTTAAAAGGGAGGACATGTTCGTATCTGTTGCAACAGAGTTTTTCCTGATGTACAAAGGAGAATAAGGCTGTGTATGGACGTGGATGGCTGCGGGTACCTGAGCCCTGAGCTGTTTGTACATGGTGTCCGTATTTCCTGCACACAGCAGTGGTGTTTTGCTTTCTCATCTCATCTCATGTTTTCTTCTACATCCTTGGACTCAGTTACCTCACTCTTTCTCGATCCTCCATCTCCCCGCTCAAAAATCAGCTTAACATAAAATTCATGAAGAGCCACAAGTACCGAGGGGATGTGTGATGATCTCAGGTACAGATGTGACTGCTGCCACTGCTTTTTGCTAAGGATATTCTGTGGAGGAAGTAATGCTCCAATCTGTCATCTTGGGTGATGGGGAAGGAATCTGGTCTTTAATCTGGTGTGATAAGGCTGTGGGTGCTGAGCCCTTTTGTGTTTTCAGGGAGTGCACACAGCATTGTGCTCAGGACACCTGTTCAGGGTTCACCTTCCCATGCTACAGGCAGAGCAAGTCAGCCACTCAACTGTGAAGCTGTCAGGCTGGAACTGCTGCTCCCTGCCCAGGGATGCTTGTGGCACCATCCCAAACATCCTGACTGTTCCTCTGCCTCTGAGAGATGGTGCTGGAGAGGAGCAGCCACCATGGCCCAAGAGTGGATGGCATCACTGCCAGCCTGGGACTAGCATTCCTATCTCCTGCCCAGGGGTGTTTGTGACACCCTCCTGAGTATTCTGGCCATTCTGCTGCCCTTGGAAGGTGGTACTGGGGCAGCAGCCACAGCTGAAGTGGGGATGGCATTTCCCCAGGTGTAGAAGGTTGGTTTTCATCCTCTCAGTGCAGGGAGAGGTTCCTAATGAAGGCAGAGGGGGAGATTTGCATAGCTGTAGATGGAACCTGCTGTCGGTGTTGTCTCAGAGAAAAGGTGAAGTTTTCAAAGTTCAGTGCTCACAGGCGCTGAGGCTGGTCTGCTCTGCATGATCCAACAGCAAACTGTTGTCCAAAGTGAGGTGTTTGTGAGACAGGAGTGACAATGAGACTCCTATGGTATTGCCCTGCAGTTTAGTTTCACAGTGGTTTTTTTCTATCTGTGACTTTCTGTTACTGTATTTTTTAGAGCTGAAACTTGTGATCATCTGACCACTGATATTTCTGGCAAATGTGAATGAAATCAAATATAAAAGGGTGAGGGAACTATGTTTTGCTGCCAGAAAAATCACCGTTTAATCAAGGTTCTGAGGGAATTTAAAGCCCCAGGAGAATGTGAAGGAGAGGTGATACTGCAGTTCATAACCCCTCTCTTGCAAGAGTCTGTTGTCCATTTAGTGATAATTGTCTCGCACTGTTGAAGTTGCAGATAAAATATAAAAACTGAATAGTACCATAAATAGCCAAAAATCATGAAGGGAAGGGTCTCACAGATGGTTGTGGCATTTTTGTGAGCTCTTCTCTCTACTGCACGAGCTGGGATGTTGCGGAAGCTGGGCTCATAGGTGTTGCTTCTGTAGCAGGCGAGAACAGTCACTGTTGGCCTTACAAAAATTGCATAGGACAGAATTTTTAAAGATGTTTTTCCTTTATCCTTAGCTAAAAGATGAAAAAGTGCTATGGAAGGCTTAAACTGGAGTATCTCTTATGACCTGTGGATTACAAAGAGAGTCTAAAAACAGTCTCCCTGCAGACGTCTCCCTTCTAGATGTGAAAGATTAACTGAGTTGCTGTGCACCTGCATAGTAAGGGTGGATATAGAGCAACTATGAAAAATGTGGATCATTTAAAGACTCACTTGAAGATTGCTTAGTTCCCTAAAGAATTTCCGGCTCATTCTGTGCTCTGAATGGGGCACATGTCCTGTAGAAAAAACAAGAGTGATTTCTGCAGCAGTACACATGGGGAACTCAAGTTTCTCTCTCCAGCTTGGGTGCAAAATGCACCTTCAGTGCCTTGAGTGTTGTGCCACAAACAGCAGTGCTGAATGTACTACACAGCACTTTATACTGAATGTAGTTTAAAATGACAAAGTACAAATAATGAGAAGATGCCAGACACTTATTTTCTGAAAACAAAACTTTACTTTGGTGTACAAAATGGAGAATTTGGCTCTGTAGTCAAGACCAGAAAATTCTGACAGTTTTGATGGGATTTTTTTTCCTACTTATTTCACTTTTACTTGTGGGATAATAAATGAGCAGGTAGAATTGACCGGTCATTTAATTAACCAGATTAAACCTGTGTTTCATGCTCCATGACTCTTTATCTTCCATGGTGGCTTATGCCCATAAAGCACATTATTATCACTAATGCGCCCCGATGCTCATTACCAGAACCTGAAGTGTCTGAGTATGTCCTCAGGACTCAGTTTTGTTATTTTGGCTGCTGACACCAAGTGCTATCCCAAAGATAGGACATCATCTCTTTTGGAGAAGCTCCACAATAACAGCAGCAGATAGTATCTCTCTTTGAAAATGCTTGGGACTGTTGCAGTTGTTTTCACTGTGGCCACCTACAACTCAGGGCAGCAGGAGTTTCTCACATTGCATGTGTTCATCCTGTTCCCCCCATCAGCTGAGCAAAGGGAGCCAGCCACTACTGATTGTGTATTTGACACAAGGCACTGATATTTCTGCCTGATTTCTGACACTCCCAGGGAGCACTCATTCTGGGCAGCTTTTTCAGCATCCAGCACTTCTGGGCTGTGCCTTGCTCCCTGTGCACACATGGCAGGTTTGCTGGAAGCCTCCCAAAAGCTGGGGGCTGGGGTGCACTGCCCACTCCGTGTGTGCCATTTCCAGTAACCTGCACAGCTCTGCATCTGCAGACAGGGATAGAGGACTTGGGGAAACCTGAAAGCAGCATAATAGAATTGCTGGTCCCCACGCTGCGCTTTGCACGCTGCCATCAGTTCACGTCACTCTGAAGAGTCATTTGCTGTATTTAATTACATGTCACAATCCCTTTTATTGGTATGAGCCCTTGAGTAGGCAGAACAGTGTGAAACCAGGGCCAACAGTTTGCTCAGCCACTGTTTTCCAAGAACGCCGTGCTTCAGCTAGTGTTTACCTTGAAAAATAAAAGTATGCTTTAGCGTATTTGGAATTTTTAATGTCACGCCACTGTATAAAACATTACCTGTTGAGAGGATCTGCTGTACAGAGCTGGTATGTGGCAGGGCTGTTGACAGGTTTGCACTGTACCTGCAGAGCAAGTGAGCAGGCTGCGCCTCAGACATGGGGTCAAGCATGGGAGACCCCCTCCGTACCTGCCATAGCTGCAGCAGTGCACCTGTAATTGAGAGGGAGAGCAGGCTGCGCACTCCTGGGATAACACAGACTCCCTAACAGCACTCTGCCTGCTGTGGTGCCTTCTCTTTACCTGCTGTGGTGACCGCCCTGGGAAGCGCTCCTTTTACAGGCATATGGAATAGCAGAGAAAGCTTTTTGCTTGTACTAGTAATCCAGTTTTCCACATCACGCTATCAAAATAGCTTTTGTACTAGCCTAGTACATTTGTGGTTTGCTTTTTTGCTGGCACATTCCAGAAAGGGGTGCCATGGGTTACTCAGGAGCAGCCACTCTGCATTTTGTAGAGTATATCTGGCAGTAGAACAGGCCAGCGTCTTTTAACATACACTTTGGTCAGCATTTGTGAGCAGTCCTCTCAATACTCAGTCATCAGCATGAGGCACTTTGGAATTAATTTAGGCTGACTGACAGATGACTTTGGTCACTAATCTTTGAGCTCCTCAACAGGTGCAGATGCAAAGGCTGAAAATCTTTCTTTGACATTGTTTTGAGACCTGTCTGGCATTTTTCCTGCATTCATGGTTGGTAAGGGTAGACTGTGCAGACTGTTCTTGAGCCACAGATATTCCCACTGTGATGCTGGCAGCGAAAGCACCGTGGCCTTCCAGTGTTTGTTTGAGCACGGAGTTTGTTTACTGCACAGATCTCTCAGGGCTTTCTCAGCTCTGTGGCACTTGGAATGGCCTCCTGCACCTCCGCTGCCGCAGTCTCCAGGAACAAAATCGCTCCAACTTTAATTCCTTAGCCGGCTATCCCTTCATATGCCCATGTCGATCAGTTCTGTGCCTCTCCCTGCACTGTGGAAAAAACCCTCAATAATGTAATTAGAAGTTATAAGCTGTGGGAACACCTGGAGTTTTGTGTCATAAAACAGATCAAACAAAGGTCCATAAGGAAGGTGTGTGGTGTTCTACAGAGTGCTCCGATGAGATATTTAATGATTTTCAGCAAAGAAGGGACACATCTGCCATGAAAGCTGCAGAGGATCTGCCCAGCCCAGCTGCCGGATCCAGAGCTGGGCAGCATTGCCAAAGCAGGGGCAAGCTGCAAGGCTCTAGCCCATCACAGAGAGAGAAAGCAGGAGCTCCTCTGGGCTGGAAATGAAGTCTGGAATAATCAGGCTGTCCCATAAGTACTGAATTTTCATCTTTGAAATGCCCTCTCACTCTCAGCAAGTCCAGCAGTAGGTAAAAGGGAGAAAGGTGTGAGAGTGGGGAGGGATCAGAGGCACAGAGTTAGAAATCTCAAGCATTTGATCTTCCCAAACTTGCCCCTGTGTATTACTTGGAGTCACGAAAAAAGCTTCCTTGAGATCTGTTAGCTCGGGGTTAAATGTAATTGCTTACTGCACCTGCAGTGTCCTTCCTGGCAGTTTAGCACTGCTCGTAGCTCCTGTTCACCTCCTCACAATCCTTCAGCCAGGGACAGGCCAAGCAGCTCTGAGACAGCTGGAGAAATATGCAGCTGTGGAAAGGGGAGCGTGGAAGGGGTTAACATGAGGCAGCTCCCTGGGCTGCTAAAAGACCAGCTTTTGTGGAAGACTGAGAGAAGGAACAAGGATCTTTGAGCTGGACATTGTTTGGGACATGGAAAGTACAACAGATTCCAATTATTACCTCCATATGTAATATTTTGCATTTATTCCTAGTGCATTTTGCTTCCTGTGTTGTTGCCTGTTCTTTGAAGACTTAGCAGAGCTCATGTAAACAATCATGTATAGCTTGAATATATTTACAACACATTTCTCACTTTTCTTTTCCTGAATTGTCTGACGAGTGACTGGCATCATCATTCCTCAGACACATAACCAGATCTTTGTGGCTGACCTTTGATTTGAGGAAGACTCACTGTTTTTGCTTCTGCTCTTTGCCTTCTGGCTTACCTCTTGTTTTGTATAGTAGTCTTGTCATTCCTTGACCGCTTCTTTTCTCCTGCAAGTCCTCACAGAAGGGAGTTTATGCTTTCACAAGCATGCCTGTGATAGCTGTTCTAACAGCAGATATCAGCACTCCCAAGAGTACCACACACGAATGCTTGTGCCACCACGGCTACAACATCGCTATTGAGTTTATTCTGTCATTCTGCTTAGTTTTACTGTGGTCATCTATAAGCACTTTCAGAATGTTCTTTTAAATTGGCTGGCTGGATCTGCTTTGTCGTCCTGATCCTTTCTAATTCACTTATTTAGCCCTTTGTTCATGTTTCCAAAACAAAATCCTGCATTTGCCGTGTGCTGAAATGCTCCTCCTTGAGCCACTGCCACAAAACCACAAAGCCAGACCTACAGTGACAAGCTCATGCAGTACAGGAGCAGTTCCAGTCGCTACAGAAGTGAAATTTGCTCATAGAAGAGGCAGAGCTGGCAAGCTTTTGGTAGTGGGGTAGAAGGAATAATTGGTACAGAGGAGTTTGGAGGAGAAAAATGGAGATGAGGAGTGACAGAGTTTGCAAGGGGTGACAGAGAATGAAGAATTAACAGAGTTTGGATTTGATACAGATATGGCAAAGTGCCATGTAGAAATTGCACAGAAGAGGAATTGTACTTCCAAGGGGTGAGCAAGTGCTTAACGCAGAAAGGAACAGACAGAAACTGGTTTGATGGATGTGGCTTGTTTTGTAGTCCTGAAGAACTGTGTGCAGAATTCTGTTTAAAAATGCTGCTGAGGGCTGTGTGTGCAGCACACAGCTGAGCAGTTCCAGCCCTGCCATGTAATGAGATGCCTGAGCAGCAGATTAGCTTCTACTGTGCCAGCTGCTGTATAATAGGACTAATTCACTACCCAAGGCCAAGTAATCACTCTCAATAGCAAGATTTAGAGGAGAGCCTATGACTTGTCTCATTGCGCTGCAAACTGCTTATGATCACCGTGATAACTGAGACCAAATGAAGACTGGAAATAACCTCAGTCTGTTACAGGATGAAGAGCAGAACTTCAGGAAGAAATCAACTTTCAAAAAGAAATCATGTTTAAGTCATCTATAGATTCCTTTTGGAAAATGATTTTGCAATGAACCTGAGTGAGCGAGCCCCTGTGCACAGTTCCTCTGAGCTGCACTGCCCTGGGGTTTGGGGACTCCCTCACTCCAGCTCCCTCCTCTGCTCTTGACCAGCATCATTTACTGACTGAATATGAATCTTTGGTGAGGGACAAAGCATTCTCTCAGTGCTTGCCAGAAACATAATCATGTGCCAGAAACATAATTCATCTCTGGGATGGGACTGTGGCAAACGCTGCTGTGCAACTTGCTGGCAGTGCTGGAAGTGCTGGGGAAGAGATTTTGCTGGTGCAAATCGCTGTTCCAGCACATTGTGATCCCTGCAGGCAGCGCTCTGTGCTGCCTGGTGTGCACCGAGCAGGATGCTCCCTGCTCAGGGCTGCAGCAGGCAGGGCAGAACAGGGCACCTTCCAGCGTGTCTGATACCCTGCTCGGGAATCTCCTCAGTTTGGAGGTGGAGCTGCCACATCTCAGAGGTGGGACTCTGCTGGACTAGGACAGGAGGTCTTCTGGCTGCATTGGAGCCCCACAGACAGGGAACCCACAGAGAGACCACCAGGCAGCTGCAAGTAGCACATGAAAGGGGAGAGGAGCTGAGAACTGCTGAATGCTACAACTCTGGCTGCATTTGTTACTCAGTTAGGCCAGAGAACTGGATCACAGGGCTCCACCCAGTGATGCTGAAAAAGTTCTTCACAGTCTTACAAGCTTGCCCTCATGCACTACTCCTGTGTGTCACTCCAGCCTGACCTGGGGAGTGCAGGGACAGTCACCCCCTCATCACTGTGAGCCCCAGGCACAGTGTTCCCTGAGGTCCCCTCTCCAGGCCAAGAGCTGCACACCTGCAGTCTCTGGGATAGGCTCCTCGTTTGCGGCCAAGCACACGATTTCAGACACACACATCACCCTGTGGTGTCCTGTCAGATGGGAAGCTGCCCACCCCGCAGCAGTGCTGGCCTGGCTGCTGTGTGCTTGCATATCCTGGGGCACACAGAGCTGGGCTGGCCGAGACAGCAGCCAGCAGCTGCCACCGCTGCAGTGGCACGGAGCTCTGCTCGGGAAGGGCTCTTCTGCCGCGCTGCTTTCCTCTGGGTTTGCACTGTGCTCAGTCTCTGCACTCAGTGAGCCTCAGCCCTTCCTCTGAGCTGCCTGTGAATAAGCTTCTCCTGACGTGTGCCAGCGTGTGGCAGATCAGGGGAGGTGCTGGAGCAGCGCTGATCAGAGGGGAACACGGAGTGCCAGGCATTGCTCTGAGTGCAGCATTGCAGCTCCTGGACTTACAGCTAGAGACAGTGGTTTTGGTGACACATGGAATGAAGCTGGCTGTGCTGAACAAAGCAGCTTTTTGCTGGGCAAGATGTGAATCTCTGGAAATGCCTCTTTTGTGATTCTAGCATCAGAAATAAACGAGCAGGGATGGCTGTAGTCCCTGTGTTAGCACTGATTAGTGCTCTGTTTGTGTCCCCGATGTATGCAATGGTGTTAGGGCCACAGGGATGAACCCCCTCCTCCCTTCAGCTGCCTTCTGCAGCAGGAGCTCCAGTGCCCTCCCTGGGGTCAGAGTGTGTGCCCTGGAAGCCTGTGAGGAGCCACGCAGAAGCTACAGCCTGTTTCCAGCCCAGAGTCAGGCCCTGGAATGAACAAATCCCAACATTCACTTCTGTGAATGAAGCCCTACTTCTGTGGTAGGGAATTTGCTTTTGCTTTCAGTGCTGGAGGATCTAATGTGTGCCTGTGGTTAGAGGAAAGAGAGCTTGAAAACCCTTTACTCCTTCCTCCCCATGGAAGGGAGGTGTTGTGGGGAGGTTAATGTGACCTGCTGTGCTCAGAGCTTCCCCTCCCTGTGCTGAGATGGGATGCTCCCTCCTCACCACCAAGAGAGAGCCTCACACAGTCTTCTGCATTTTTCTTAGCTCAGAGGATTCACACTTTAACCACTGTACACCTTCATCCTCCCAGGCACACCCCACCTTTGAAGAGTTGAAATCAATCTGTGCCACTCATTAGTCCTTTACTTGAAAACAGCAGTGATTCTGGCTGCTGACCTTGGCCTTGCGAGGGAGGTCTGGGGGGTTCTTGCACTGCTTGTTTTGGTTCTCTGGGTGGTACCTGCTTGGGGTGCACACCTGTGCTGCCCCAGAGAAATGCAGCATTAGCACCATCAGACAGCTGCCACGAGGGGTTCTGCCTGCCAGGGATGGACCTAGCCTGTTTTTAGGTCATGGCTTGTCACTGTCTCTCTGTTTGGGTGGCATTCAGTTCAAAGGGCAGACACACCCCAACTTCCTACGGTTTGAAATGCAGTGCGACTAAAATCCTTAAAAATACTTCTTCCTTGTTTTTACTAATTTTAACAAATAATGTTACAGCTTGGCTCTTGATAGCCTGTACAGATGAGATGTCTCATTCTGCTCTGTGGAGAGTAAAAACTGTCCCTCTCTCACACAGTATGTAACTACCTCAGTTGCTTTATCAGAATATTTCCAAGGAGTACAGTTGAATTGCTGATCATCACAATATAAAACACAATTTTTTTCCTCTCTTGTAAGCTTTTTCTTTTATTTATGATGCTGCCTTCCTGGACAACTTCCACGTTTTCTATGAAAAATATATTTATAACTAAATAAAGTATATGCATTTTTACATTTATAAATTCTTCATTGTTGTTCATTTTCCCCTCTCTCTGCTAGACTGCAGCTCCAGCAGTAGTAAGGCAATATCTTCAGCTGAAGGAGTTAAATGTATCGCCTCGGAAAACAGCCAGCCAGATCTGAAAGCTATTCCTGTAACACTAATTTTGATCTCAGCCCTGTTTCCTGTGTAATGCCTTTTCTCTTTCAGTGGAGATCATGAAATGTTACATTTACTACTTTTGCTCAGCGCATGCTGAGAAAATACCTTTCAGCTCCAGAGGTTCCCCTTCTCAGGAGCGCAGCCCCAGGAACAACCACCATACGTTACAGTGTAGTTGCAGTTCTCTATATTGTTTAGCAATATTATTCTGAAGAAAATAATACTGTGTAATAATAATAGTGTACACACTAACAAAGTGTGTTGCCATTGTGTAGCAGAGTGTGACTAATTAGGCACTAGATTCAATATATTTAAGCATGCAAGACACTACTAGAGTCAGGCCAAAACCAAGATAACCTCTCAGATTTCCCTCAAATAAAACAGGTTTCATTTTTCTTCACGTGGTGAGATCCTGCAACTGTGCAAAATTCACCAAAAAAAATCCTTTTGTAATCCCATCAACTTTCTTCCCTTAATCCAGTCAATTATAGAAACTTGGAATAAACAACACAGAGGTGCTGTAGCAGGAGCAGCACTGCACTGCTGACCCCTCTGAAGTGCTAGTGAGGGTGGGGGAGACACTGTGGGAGCTGCACAGGAGGGCAGCAGGTGTACGATGCCACGGGCACAGCGATCCTGCAGATCCCAGGCTGTTGGGAAGCTTTCACTGCTCCAATTCAGCAACAGGCACAGGAAATATTTAGTCAAGTGAAGGATGTTTGAGCTGTAACAGGTGAAGACTTATGGCAGCAGTGGAGACCTGAGCTGCTCGGGCCTGCCCTTAAACCCTCCCGTGCCCATCTGCACTCAGCAGCAGCTCTGTGATGGCCCTCCTGAACCTCCCTCCATGCACTGGTCCAGCTCTCAGTGCTGATGTTTTCCTGGGGTGGCTTCTGTGTGGCTCACGGGGCCACAGAGCACCAGAACCTGTCCAGAGTGAATGTCGAGGGTGGGCAGAGCGGCCAGACCCTGCTGTCAGCCACCTCAGTGCCTCCCCTGGGCTTTTCCCCTGTGGTTGCAGCAGCCTGGTCTCCAGCAATCCTGTGTATGTCCTGTGCTTCTCTGGATGGGGGCTGAAGCAGTGTGAGCACAGAAACCGAAGGGTGTTACAGATGGCACCAGAGCCAGACCTCAGCCTGGTCACTGACGTGTAGGTGTGCTGCTCACGTAGGTTGTTATCTCCACCTCCTGAGCTGTTCAGGCCTTCTGCACACATGGTGGGAACTGACAGCTGGCCTGCCTCAGCTCACAGACATCAAACTGATACGATCCACTTGTATCTGTGAGAATCTTAGTGTCAACAGAAGCAAAAACAACAGAAGGAGGAACGTGCACCTGCAGGAGGGAGGCTGTTTCTGCAAGAATGTGTGCTAACTATAGGTAGCCAATGATAGTGCAATGTAGTAAGTTAGGAGCCAATGAACATGTGGCACGAATGTTAGGAAATAGTATAAAAGAGGCTTTATAGTAATAAAGGAAACTTCTTTCCTCTGACTGAGCTGTTGGTGTGTCTGTGTGTGTCGTGTCCGTCTCAACAGCAACACAGATGACACAAGAGATGCTGATTTCTCCAAGGGGGATAAGTGTTGGTTTATGCCTGGCAGGAGCTGCCCAGAGCTCACTGGTGGAAAAGGCCAAGTCCTGGGATGGTGTGAGCGAGGGCTCCTCCTGGCAGCCTCCGTGCCTGGTGGGGGCTGTGTGTATTTGGTGTCCACTGGCTCATTTATAGTCTCCAGGAAAGGAGGATTAACCACCAACCTCCTGTGGCAGGTGAGTGGCTCAAGGGCAAAAACTGATAGACAGGGCTTGAGTTTCTTCTCTGCATGGTGTCAACTACCAGAGGTTTGCTCTGGGAGTGTGTGATTGTCCCACTGCCCCAGGGAGCTATCAGAAGTGCCAGCGCAGGGTGTCCAGGAGGATGGCAGGTTTCTCATAAGATCCAAGGATTGTTTTTGCTGTAATGTTCAGTGTGGACAGGTGAGAAACCTTGGGGCAGGAACTTCTCAGTCCTGCCGACAGTGACAAACAAGTTCATCCTTATTTCAAAAAGACAGAATACTCAGATTCCTTCCTTCATTCTTCCTGAAGAAGAGAAACTTCTGAGGTCAGACTCTCCCAATGCTTTTTCAGGTGTCCAGGCTGAAGGACCTGGGTCATCTTTTTCTCCTGGTCAGACAGCACCAGCCTGCCTGACTTGGCTGTGAGCAGCTGAGCTCTGCAGTGCTGAGTGGAGGCGAGAGTGTTGATCAGCTCTGTCCATGGGTACACTCGTGCTCACACAGGCTGTGTGGCAATTCCCACAAGATTCCCACATCTTGCCAAGCCATTCTCCTGCTGCTCAGTTCGAGAGCAGGGCTGGGCGATGGGTCTCAGGTCACTGCAGTGATGGCTCAGTGACACGTGTGGACACTGCACAGTGATTGGATGGGGAGGCAAGTGATTGACAATCCGTGCCTGCCCCACCCACCTGGAGGGTATAAAAAGGTTTGTTTTGGCATTAATAAAAGATTTTCTGAACACCACCTGAGGAGATTGTATGCCTTGCTCCCCAGTGCGACAAGAAGGAGCCTGAGGGTGTTGTTATCAATCTGTAGTTTGAATTCAGCATCTGTCCTGCTTTTTTCCTAGGCATGAGGCCAAGGTTTGGTGTCCAGCAGGTGGGACCTGCCTGCAAATGCAGGACTGTGCTCAGGCTCCCCATTCCTTCCTCCAGAAACAAGGCTGCTGCAGCAGAGAAGGAAGGTGCAAATACAATTTTTACAAGCCAGAAAGTGACTCTTGGGTTTAAATTAAATTTTCCCAGAATTAAATACCCTTTTTTTCTCATCTTGCATCTCTAGGAGCCCAGCACAAGTGTTCAGGCAGCTGGGTGCAGCACCACAGGTGTCATAGAGAGGTTGGCCTGGGACTTCGCAGGAAAGCTTAGAAGGGAAATAGTACAGACAGTGAGGTGCTCTGAGCAGGACAAACTCCTGACAGAGGGGACCGTGTAGGAGCTTGGTGCTTTGGATAATACCAAGAGAGTGTTTCCATGACTCCTGGATTAACTGTACCAAAAGCTGTGCTGGCAATCCTTGTTTTTTCCTGTTCTCCACAGTGTAGCAGCTTGTTATCTGGAAATTTATGACCACTTATTTTTATATTAAGTCTAGATTAAAAATGGAATTCTACCTTTTCCACCAAAGGACATGACTTAAAAACCCTGTAGCCTTAAAAATCCTATCTAAAGTAGTAGAATATAATGGGCAGACTCAACAGAACTTTCTGGTTTTGCCTAGGTTTAATTATTTTTTTTTGCAGTCCCAGGCTTCAAAATAACTCAGCTGCAAATACTACTGTTCTTCACAGGCAAAAGCTTGCAGAGGTTTGTGTAGAGAGGGTTTACAGGCTAGGAATGATTTCTTTATGCCTCTTTGAGGTGATGATGTCCAAGTAGTGCACGGTGGCCAGGGAGCACCTTGGCTGGGCTGGAGGGGACACAGACAGGTCCACATCAGCCTCTTGCAGGAACCCTCAGATGCTGCAGGCACATGTGTGCTGCAGTGCCTGAGTGCTTTCCTCTCTCCCCATCATCCTTAGTATGGATCCAAGGTCACTGATCTGCAGAACCCTTTGAATAATCCAGCACAGGCTTGTATCTGCGATCCCATTAGCCTGAGCTTTATGAGGTCTTTTCAAAAGCAACAACCTCATGTCTGTGTCAGCCAAGTGCATCCATTTTTTACTGGCATTTCGAGAGGTCTGGTGGACCAGCCTAGAATGTTGTCTGACTTCATGACTCAGAGGGGGTTGGAAAAGTCCTCATGCATTCGGCTTATGGATGGAGGTATTGTCTGCATGCAAGGGGAGCATGACTGATCTGAGAAAGGATTGATGAACAAAACTGATCTCACGCCTTCCACACATCTTTGGAAATGGTCTGGTTTGGGTGTCTGCAGGGAGCTGTTACTGGTTGGGCTGGTGGTGATTGAATCACTTGTGTTCATTCTTAAATGCCAGGATCAAGAAGAAATAAAACCCATGTCACAGTGGTAACCACAGCCTTATTCCCAATCTCTGTCAGTGTATGCTCTTACATCTCAGCCCATTACCCTCATATTAAATTTCCCCCCCCGAGAGCAAAAGTAAGGCAGAGTTAAGCAGTTTCTCAGTAATCATGTAAGTCAAGCATCAGAGGCCTGTGGAGGAAAATGGTTTGTGATCATATTATTAAAGATTTCATTGTGAATGCCATCAGAAAGATTGTATCATCCCCACCCCAATTCTTAACTTTCAGCTCCAAGTGTTGATCTTTGCTAAGTAGTATTTTCTTACTAGAAAAATGAAATTCTTACTAGAAATCTATATTAGATTTTATTTCCTTTCTAATGCATGATGTCATACTTCAAATAATGTTTCTGTTTTCATATCAAATATGTCTATTCCAAGACATATCATAGTGGAATGTCAGCATAGTGTAATCTTTGGAAACAACTGCCGATGATACATATATGTACCTCATAATTTACTCACAGGCTCACTCCTTCGCTTCAAAAAGGCTGAATAATACCTACATAATTTCTTATAAATAGTTATTTGGTATTTTCTTAAAGCCTTTACTGGGGCTTCAATACCACCTCCATCCTGAACCTTCCCTGCTGCAAGTTAAATTAATTTTTCTCTCTCTTGTGAGGGATGGGAAAATAAACCACCCTTTTTCTTTTCAGCAGATTGATGACATATCTGAGACACTCCCGTTTCATTCATTCCTGCCGTGTATTAAACGACTTTTTTCTCTTTCCATTCAGGTTATTTTTTTCTAGGTCTGTGGTTTTCACGCTCTTCTGGGCTACATAGTTTGTTCATATTTTATAGAGTGAAGCTCAAAACTTGACAGGTAGCTCCAGCTGAGGTCTTGGCCAGTCCATGTCTCTCGGGCTGCCTCTTTGTTGTCCTTCCCAGTCAGATATGTCTCGAGAGTGTACCATTGCTGACACCCTACAGCCCCACTTTCACCTGGGGACTGGTGTTCAGACACATGCAGGGGATCAGATTGATTTAACACATATATCCTGGACAAAACTACACAGGCTTTTAATTATATCCTTTTTACTTGCCCTGTCCTTTAAAAGATTGTTACATAATTTATTCAGTTATTTTTGTAGGAACTAGAGTTCAAGGAGATGTTCCCCAACTGTGTCCTTCTTTTCCCATTTCTCCAAGCTAGACAATATCTGTGTTGCCAGAATTCTCCCTTCCTGATTTTCCATGAATTCTCAGAGAAGATTAGTAAATGCTCTGAGATTTATGAGCCAGTTCTTCAAAAGTCTGTGAGTCTCAGGGTTCTCCAATTTATTCTTTCCCTACTGCAGGCTGAAATCTTTATTGTTGATATTAACTGTGACACCCACTTGATGATGATGGATGACTTCTTTATTAACAAATTACATTTTTAAAAATATCCTGAACATGGTCATCCATGGGTGGCTCTCTTCTGCTGAGCTGCAACTGGTTCTTTTACTTGGTCTTCCTCTTAATATACATTTATGAAATATTTCCTGTTACTGTTAATGCTTTTCTGCTGATTTTATCAACTTGTGCAGCTGCACTTCTGGACTTGTCATAGGAATAAGCGGCAGCTTTTTTTAAAATTTAAAAGTGGCCTAAAAGGTTCATTCACTTACATGCCTAGTACCAAGCACAAAGGCTTCCCAATCCCAATGACTTCTGATGTTTCCATATTACAATTATTCAAATTCACTGATGCAGTAACAGGTAATTATATGCTGTAATGGACATAGGAGTAAGACAGAGATTGAAATGCCCAATTCCATAAACAAGATTAACTCGCTAGGGGAAGAGCAATCAAACCAATACATTTTCTTTATCTGTTTTGAGTGTGTGATTTGATGAATCTGGAGTATGCAGCAGGTGACAGTGTCTGGAGCATGTTGGAAATGCATCCTCAGGGCAGGATAGTCCCAGGGATTCAGGTGCCAGAACTTCCTTCCAATGAGTGCATTCTGTTCTCTGCTGTGTGATGAGCTTTATCTGTAATGGCAGTGAGTCACAGAGTCTTGCTGCCTCTGGTGCCCTTGGTATACCTGCAGGAAGTAAAAGCCAAAATTACATTTCTACTTTGTTGTGGTAATTGGCAATTTCTCTGCTTGCTCTTTCTGTAGGTAGCATGCTCAGGCTGGAGGGCACTTCAAAGAGCAAAAGTTGTGAATTACACAGAAATAATGGTATTTGGAGGCGAGTTCAGCACTGAATTCTGCACTTGGGTGTCTCATCCCATGACAAAAGTGTGATAGTGTTAGTCACATATTTCATCAGTGATGCACGTCACAGACTAGCAGATCACAAGAGCTGGGCTTGAGAAAGAAAGGGAACCTCCAGTGATGTCTCCAGAGTGCAGTTACAACCTGGACTGCTGTTCCCAGGGCCCATGGAAGTCCTGCCAGGAGCAGCCACCATCTCCTAGCAAAACCTCCACATTTCCTAGGCACACCTCCAGAGTACTGACTGTTGGCATAACCATGCTTTAACATCGGACTTTTTAATAAGAACTTGCTCCATCCTTTTTTGCTGCATAAACAGATTTGAGCTGATGGAAAAATACATCCTCGTAGACATGCAGTTGGCAGTTTGAAGTCTGGTAAAGTCCAGAAGAGAACAGAGGGTCTAGAAGGGAAACATGGCAGTTTTAAAATGACCAGTTTATTCTTTCTCTTTAAACCAGCACTATTGGGATAGGGGGCTGACTGGGAAAAGAGAGGGGGTGGAGGGGACCCAGTGACATTCATTTTGTTCTTCTGAGGATGCTCAGTTACTGCATGGGGCAAATTAAAATTCATCAGTTAGTGTTTCCAGGGATTTCCCCCCTGCTGGCTTTTTTTTGGGCTGTTTTCTCCTACTTGCATTTTTTCCAAGCTGAATGTTGAATTGATATTTCCTGTGTGTTTCTGCCTGCCCCATTTTTCTGCATGCGTCTACCAATCTGCAGTTGGTCATCTCCCACCAGCAGATCTCCTGCTCAGCTGCCACTGCTGTCTCCCAGCACTTTCCTGCAGGTCTGTCTTTGCCATCCCTCGTCTCTGCAGTCCTTCCCACCATTGGCAGTGTGCTGCCTTAAATGTTATTCTTGTATATGGGCCATCCCAGGACTGAATGAATTTCACTGAACAAATGCGGTGACCTGGATATTCTTCTTGTCAGATGAAATGCTTGTATGGTGGAGTTTCATTAAAAAGAGTTAAACCTGGCAAATGAGACACGAGCTCCCTTCACTGTGTAGAGGGCCAGGAGCAGTAGCTGCGAGGACAAGAAACAGGTTTTTTACCTCAGAGGCAGGGCACTAATTAGAAGGTAAACATGAACAAACCCTTTAATTTCAGCCAGAAATAAGAGGCATTCACTTCACCAAGGACTGCCTGGTCTAGTGAAATGACTGCTCACATTACAGTCCTGGGAAGGACACAGGTCCAGGAAGAAACACACAGGTGTCCTCTGCTTGTGTCCTCCTCCAAATCAGAAAGGCCAGAAGAAGGAGCAGAGCCACTGTGTGGGAATGCTAAAGAGGGGACAGCAGCTGTAGAGAGCTACTGGTGCTGATGGATCCATGATCCTTTCCAGGGCATGGGGAAGAGCACGGGAGACCCTCTGCTGCTCTGCCCACCCAGGGCTACCTCAGGGTGCTGCATTACCTGCTTGGCCTTGATCTTAGGCATGCTTTGGTGCCAGCAAACAGCTCTGATGTGGCTGCCCAGACCTTCCTGTGGGACAGGACTGAGGCAGCCAGGCAGAGATACCTGGGGTCGTGCTCAGCATGACCTGCCTGAGTGACCTCCAGAGTCACTGAGCCTGGTGGAGAAGGAGGACTTTCCTGAGCACCATCTGAGTCTTCCGTCAGGGTACAAAGGCAGCCCCACACTTGGCATACTCAGAGAAGGGATCCCTGGAAAAAGCTGCAGATGCAGTAAGCACTGCTGTCCGTGGGGATGTGCCTGCTGAGCCTGGCAGGACTCTGTGTCCCAGCTGAGGGGTACCAAGCACTCTGCACTGCACCTGAAGTCCCTCATCCTGCCCGCGCCACTCGGCCCTGCCAGCAGCGATGGGCACACGGCTCTGCTCTCAGAGCAGCACTGCCTGCCTGTCCATCTGCCTGTTTGTCTGCCCGGCTGCTTGTCTGTCTGGCCACAGCAGCAGGCACATGGGGGCTCAGGGTGAGCTACAGCCTCGATCAGGCTGGTCAGGTTGTGAGAGTGTTCTTCTTCCCATGCCTTATTCTGTTGTTTGTTCATTTGTTCATTTATTAAGATTTGTAGCAGCAGCAAAAATAAAAAAAATAGAGGTGGTGTGTCTGTGTGAGTGTATTGTGCTGTGGAGTTGCAGGCACAACAGTCACATTCCCCGTGCCTGAGAGGGATTACAAGGGAGTGCGCAGGAATGTGCATCTGGCAGCACTTTGTATCTTGGCCATTTCATTGCTTTCTCTGCTTCTGAGGTTCCCAAAGTTTTGGTCATGGAGGGCCATTTAATCCAGGGAATAGATTTCAAGAAAAACTTAGGGTGTTTGTAAATAAAAGTTTACAATCGAGGCTGCTTGCAAAAGTAGTAAGGCATGTTATGTGGGGATCTGCCCAATCACAGCAACAGGGGGAAGCAAATTTCATTTTAAAGCAGAGGAAAATGTAGCTATAATATGCCAAAAGATTGCTTAAGGCCTGGGGCCAGGAACAGAATCTGAGCTAACAATTCCAATTTTATTTTAACTTCATGGGTTTGAGATAGTACTAATGATAAAATTATCACAAATGCATATCATTATATATAAGGTTCTCAAGCACCTTGTCCTAACATTCTTCCTAAAAGAGAGAAGATTAGTTAAAGTCTTTTTAAAAGTAGTTAAATAAATGCCCCATCCCTGGAAATGTCCAAGGCCAGGTTGGACAGGGCTCAGAGCAACTTGGTCTGGTGGAAGGTGTCCCTCCCTGCCCATGGCAGTGAGTTGGAATGGGATGAACTTTCACGTCACTTCCAACCCGAAGCATTCTGTGATTCTATGATAAATACAGACAACTTACTTGGATTATTCTTTGGACACTCCCAGAATGTCCTTTTATTAACTTCTCATGAAAATGAGAATACACGAGGTCTGGAGATCTGACCAGGTCTCCAGAAACTTATCTATGATGCTTTTACTTGCTTTTCTAATTTATAAATACATGAATTGCTCCAAGATATTTCTGTAAATAGATGTTTCTGGCAGATGACTGCAGCAAGATTTGAGGTTGCTGTGCCTTAGCTCTGCTATACATGCTTGTGTGTGCATGTGGGAGAGATTCTCTCTATTTTAAGGGAGAGTCCTTTCCTTCCTAAAGGAACACTAATTATTAGTTGTTATCAAGTGATTTTATTGTGTCTGGGAAACCACAGAACACTGCAGTAGCATCGGGCTTGTTAAAACCCTAGTGATGCATGAGAAATGAAGCACATGAAGGCATGCCCTGGCACAGACAGGAGAGAGGATACTGGAATTGCATTGTTTGGAATTGCATCCAGTCGCTGGAATTGCAGAGGATGCTGCAGGACAATAGGATGCTGTGGTTCCTGGGAGCTGTGGAGCATGCTGGGGACTGTGGAACAGCACACTGGGGGTTGCCATGCTGCTGGGAACACCAGGGCAGCAGAGGGGCCAGCAAATGAGAGCCCACAGGGGAGCCCCTGCCCACATGTCCAGGAGGATTTTATTCAAGGGATCAGAAGAGTGATGCACAGTGTGGTGCAACGCAGAAAATCCATGCATGACCAGGAAGAGCTGCAAAGCAAGCAAGGCTCAGGCTTCTTTACCACGTCTTCTCATTTCTGTGAGGCTTCTGTTCAAGTTTTGTTCAATTTAAATAGATACTTAGAATCATAGAGCTATTAAGTAAGGAAAAGACCTCCAAGATTATCAAGTCCAAACCTTGACTGAATACCACCGTGCCCACTAAAACATATTGTGAAGTGTCAGGTCTGTTCATTTCTTGAAGCTTTCCAGCGATGGTGACTCCACCACTGCCCTGGGCAGCCTGTTCCCATGCTTAATCAGTCATTCAGTACAAAAAATATTCTTACATCCAACCTGAAGCTCCCATGGTGCCATTTCCCTTTGGCCAATCACATTTGTCTTCCTACAAACCCTTGTGGCGTTCTTTGGGGCTGGTCCTGGCAGAAAGAGGTTTGGCACATCCCCATGAAGACCAGAGTGGCTTGGGGCTCCCTTGCAGTCCTCTGTGCTTGCGATTAGTAGCTTGCTGCAATGTCTTATGAAATAGCCAAGCCTGACACTGCATCTATTCCCAAGAAGCCATCAGTGATTTTTGTCCCTGGCCAGAGGGAGTGGACACTGCACACAGGGGAGGGCTTGGGGCTTCATCCTGGGTCGGTGAGTTTGGATCAGTGCAGGTAGAGAGAGCACTTAGCCAGGCTGAGCCTCCTGCAGTGCACAGGCTGGAGGCCCCACATTAAAACATTTGGCATTATTCCCAGATGTTCCATTTCTCCAAACCCAGCTGCACTCACAGGCACAAGAATTCCAGAAGGCAGCCATGCTGCCCAGCTCTTTGTTTGCCCTCAAGCCTGCTGTGGGTGACTTTCCTACCCCCCTTTTTCATGCCACAGCCCAGGAAGAAGGGTCAGACAGTGAATTTAAGTCTGTTGGAAGATTCTTTTTTTAAACTGCTTCCAGTCATCCTTCCAGGGCAGAGCACCTGGAGCAAGCAGCGTGCCCCCAGCTCCCTGGCTG
The DNA here is from genome assembly GCA_013397895.1 of Origma solitaria. Taxonomy (NCBI): domain Eukaryota; kingdom Metazoa; phylum Chordata; class Aves; order Passeriformes; family Acanthizidae; genus Origma; species Origma solitaria. Next base: position 93,597 of record VZRL01002027.1, read on the forward strand.
CCTCTCGGGCCTCTGACCAACTTAGCTGGTGTGCCATGCTCTGCATTCACTTAGGGAGGCATTTGTCGCCACAGCAGGTCATTTCAAACTGGAGACAAGCAGTAATGCTGCAGCTGGCTTGATCTGGACTTGTGACTGCGTGTCTGGGGGTGACTCTGACAGTACAAGGCTTGTTCAGCAATGGCCCTGTTGTCCCCAGATGCCCAGAACAACACAGCCCTTCAGAGTACTTGGCCCTGGTTCTCTGCCTCATACCAGATGCTGGTGTCAGAGACGGAGTGGCACATCCCTCCTGAGAAGGGTGAGGCTTGTAAAAAAACTTCTCTACTTCAGGTTTCCCACAGCAGAGTCTCAGGCATCCAATTTTGGGAAAAAAGTAACTTAATAATTGAGTGGTACAGCAGCAGAAACAGCCCTGGGGAGAGACCTCGAACAAAGGAATCCCTAGGCTTTTATAGCCTTACAACCCACACACCCATTGCAATGGTTATTTTTGGGTGCAGGATCTCTTGGTGTTCTCTGGCTCCTGCAGAGTCCCAGGGTGACCAAACTGCCCTGCTCAGCCCTGCAGGGCCCTGAGCCCTTGGTCAGCAAAGAGTCAGTATATATATATATACACATATACAACCCACACACCCATTGCAATGGTTATTTTTGGGTGCAGGATCTCTTGGTGTTCTCTGGCTCCTGCAGAGTCCCAGGGTGACCAAACTGCCCTGCTCAGCCCTGCAGGGCCCTGAGCCCTTGGTCAGCAAAGAGTCAGTATATATATATATACACATATATATATATATATATATATATATATGAAGTG
>VZRL01002027.1:94624-125762 GCA_013397895.1 Origma solitaria
TATAAAGCGCCTATCACCATATTGATAAACATTCTCGGGAACCATTTTGAGGGCAGAGGTAAGAACAGGAGTCAGCCTGTTGGTACCTCAGCACTTCTGTTTCTAACCAATTAAAAAAATTAATGATCAGAAAAAAAAAAAAAAGCCACGAGACTGCTGGCCCCTTGCCAGGGGCTCCAGCCATCACCCACTGCTGGCACAAGCTGCAGGTCCCACCGCAGCTCCTCCTGGAGGGCTCTGTGTAGTGATAGCTCTGCAGCCAAGGGAGGAGGGCTCCTGCCTGCTCCCGGGCTGCCCTGGCATGGGACACATCCAGCCCAGGGTTCTTGGAGGACTGGCATTTGCCTCATCCCCAGTCTTCCACCTTCTGCCCATTCCTACCCTACCAAGCCTTGGTGTGATAACTCCTGCTTGGGGAAGCCTTAGTATCCAGGAGAGCCAGCTCATGGCAGCCTGTGGCGGAACTCTGGAGCTCCATTCCCACTGAGGGGATGGGGCTGTGACTCAAATAACTCATGTCAAACTCTGTCATATCTGAGTGATCTGAGTCACACAGCAGCATGCAGAGCTTTGGCATAGAAACATGAAATTGTGCTCATGGCAGCTCTGGATCTCTTGAGAAATCAGCTTTGTCCCGGCTGGCCACATCCTGTTATTTTGAGACATTGTGGTAGGGAGACAGCATGGCTTCATTTTCGGATGACAGAAAGGTATAGCAGGGCAGGGCACTTGGTGTGCTGCCTGTTGGTAACCCAGGCTGGCTGTGTTCTGGAAGGTGAACCATGCCTAGACCTCCAGAGCCCTTACCCACTCTGCTAGTGAGCGAATGAGATTACAAATGTTAAGTGTTTGAACAGCAAGAAACATTGGTGCTGAAAGGAAAACAAAGGAATGAGAGAGTGCTAACTTCTGTATTTCTTTTGGGGAAGAACTAAAAAGTCTACAGCTAATTCAGAAAAACTCCTTTACTGCTGCAGGGGAACTGGCTGCTGGGAGGGTGTGCTCCGTGTTTCAGGGAGGCAGGTGGACACAGATGTGCTTGGGAGCAGTTAAAAGGTATCAGCCCAGTCCGTCCTGGCATTCTTTCCCTGGACTTTTAGCTGCTCTGTGGTTCATGTGCTGACTTCCCACAGGGGTCTCCAAGCCCACGTGTTGATGCCAAGATCTGCCTCTTTTCAGTACTCTGTTTCTTAGACAGGACAGACTGCAGTCATTAGTCAGGGCATGGACAGACAGATGTGATCACCAGCTGCCTATTTGACTGGTTCCTTGAATCCTCTTTCACTGATTTCCTCCCTTCCCCCACCTTTGTTTCTTCCTCTAACCATCTACCTCTAATCATCCCTTGTCTAATATCTCTTTCCCCCATCTCACTATCAGTCTGTTCCACGGTCTAGAGAGCCTTTCCCGTGACTCACAGTGATGGTTTTCACCCCAGACCATGGGCCTGATGGCTCTCACCACAGGGGTGACTACCCAAAGTGCTGTGTTCGGGATTAGGTTATCTCAGTTCCCATCATTGTCTCTCTGTGTTCTGTTCCTGTTCCTCTGTGCTCTGTTGTGTGTAGAGTTGGGCCCTTCATAGAATCACAGATTCCCTGAGGATGGAAAAGCCCTCTGAGATCATCGAGCCCAACTGTTAACCCAGTGCTGCCAAGTCCAGCACTAAGCACCACATCGACACATTTTCTGAGCACTTCCAGGGACAGTGATACTACAACTTGCCTTGACAACCTCTTCTAGTGCCTGACCAACCTTTTGGTGAAGAAACTTTTCCTAATATCACAGTGGTCTGTCTGGATGACCCCTCATTGTGCTTCCAAGGCCATGCTGTAGAAGCTCCACCCTTCAGTGTCATCTCCTTGCTGCTGCCTGATGTGGCCACCCACAGCTTTTTTCCTGTCCAGGCTCAGTCTGGCCATCACCTGTCCATGCATGGCTCAGCTGGATACAAGGGAGGGGCTGCTCAAAGGGAATTGGACAGATTTGTTCACTAAATGACTTGCTGTCTATTAGCATATAAAGGAAGAACAACCATGTGTTTTCCTGGGGGTGATTCCTGAGCTCCCTGTGGCTTCGTTATCCTTGCAGGGAAGCCCATGTGCATCCATGGTCACTGTGTTCTAGAACAGGCACTGCTCCCATCTGGCTGTCCACGGTCCTTGGCACCTGGTGAGAGGGTGGTACTTCATTTCCCCTTTCTTGGTTGCTCTTTCAGTGCGAGATCTCGACACCGTTGTCAGAAGGTGCTGAATGCTGTCACCCTCTGAGAGCACACAGAGAAGGGAGCGCAGGAAAGGGAGCAGAGCTCAGGCAGAGCAAGAAGCAAGGAGGCTGGCAGCTGGGCTGTCCTTTAGACTGCTCTCACCCTCCTGCACTTGCCACTCCCCAAATCCCTGCTGTCAAAGGCTTTTTGTTGTCTGTCCTGCTAACCACCCTCCTCAAGCCAGGGCTGCACTCCTATGCCCTTTCCCCACATTGAATCTCAACATTTCTTATCTTTCCTGCTTCTTACACCTGCCTAGCTTCCCTCCTCAGCCAAAACCCACTTGATAGCTATTGCCAAGCACTCCCAGGGAGGGAGCACTGTCTGTGGTGGGATCTGGACCAGACCTGGTGCAAGGAGTCCCACGGGACCCACCACAGAGGCCAGGCTCAGCTGCAGCTCAGTGCTGTGACTTCTCGCAGTTTGGCACGTGGCTCTGTGCACCAGGAGCATGTTTGGAAGGGAGGGAGAGGACTTAGCTGCACGGGAGCTACCCAGATTTTTCACTTCTGGTTTGACAGCCCCTATTTTGAAAGGGTCAAGATGGGATTCACAGGTCAGAGCATTTCTCTTCCCACACATTTGGGTCTCTCACACAGCACTGAGGCAGAAAACATCACCCAGTCTGTCTCACTGGGTCATGTATCCTTCAGAAACAGCTTGTTTTTCCCTCATTTATGGTACTGACAGAGAAAAGCACACTAGTCCCAGAAGGCTCATTCTGTTAATACACTGCTTTTCGTGTACATTACCTTAAAGCAAAGTGCTGGGCACATGCCTGCGCCCCAGCCAGGGACCTGGATGGGTGAGAAGGGAGGCTTTTGGCAGCTGTGGATCTGGCTGGAGACCAGGCAGAGCTGGGTGGGAAGCACACACACTGTGCTCCAGAGCCACCAGAAAGAGAGGAGTGCAGAGATATGGGAGACCTGGCCACCTGGTCCTCCTGGTCACAGCCACAGTTGGTTGGTAGGAAAGCGGCAGAGATGGCATCCAAGGAAACAGCCGCTGCATGGAGACGCAGAAATGATTTAGGAGGAGTGAGTGAAGCAAAGTGGCATGGCACAGAGGAAACTTAGCACGAGGAGATTTTTAAGACTGGGAAAAATGAGAGCTGCCCTGCCAAACCGGAATGTGGGTCTGTGCTGGGCATGGTTCAGCCTGCAGTGTCAACCTGTCAGCACTCCGAGATGCGCCGGCTCTCGGCACAGGCAGGGGCTCTGTCCTCTCTGGGGACAAGGGCTCGTGTCACAGGGGGCTGGAGCCCGGGCCAGTGTGGTCTGGGCAGGGTCACCCAGGGAGGGTGGCGTGTCCCCCGCAGGATGTGCCATCCTGTTCAGCTCGAGGGGAGCTGTGCTGGTTGCCATGGCAGCCGAGACCGATCATATGACCCGTTCCACTTTCTATATATAAATCTGTTTCACACAGTGTATGTGACTCCATGGAAACCAAATGTTGAGCAAGGAAGATTGCATAAAAATGAACAAAATACAGAGTGACTCAAAGTACGAGGGAGAGAGAGGCTGCGGGTAATGCCGAGGGGTCTGTGGGTGCCCCAGGCTTCTCCTGAGCCAGGGCACAGCCTGGGACAGGCATCAGATGGAGTCAAACACAGACCCCACTTCTTCAACCACACCATACAGAACCTTCCTGTACCTAAAGGGGCTCCAGGACAGCTAGAGAGGGACTTTGCACAAGGGCCTGGAGTGACAGAGCAGCTTTCAATTAGCTTTTAGGAAGAAATTCTTGCCTGTGGTGGTGGTGAGGCCCTGGCACAGGTGCCCAGAGAAGCTGAGGCTGTCCCTGGATCCCTGGCAGTGTCCATGGCCAGGCTGGACACTGGGGCTTGGAGCAGCCTGGGGCAGTGGAAGGCGTCCCTGCCCATGGCAGGGGATGGAATGAGATGAGCTTTGAGGTCCTTTCCAGTCCAAACCTATGATTCTATCATTCTGTGGTTCTGCCTTTTCTGCACCCTAGGATTGACACACACCTTTTCCAAGTTCAGTGGTCATACAAACTGCAGTTAGACAGAAGCATAAGCTCAGTGTTGTCCGTGCAGGACAAGCCATTCCCCACAGGGCAGAGGCTGTTCTGGGGCAGATTCATGCCACGTCCTTGTATTGCTTCTCGCAGAGAGTTTCCGTGCATAGTTTGCCCATCTTTCTGTCACCAGTGATCCTCCAGCACGGGGCAGGACACTGCAGGGCAGCTGCTCGTTTGGGTGCTGTGGCCTTTCCTTGTCCTGCTGGGTCTGCAGGTGTGACCTGACAGGTGACAGCAGCAGGTGAATGTGCTGATGCTGCCCTCCAGCCCTTTCCCACAGCCAGAGGCTCCTCTTCATTTGCTGCAAGGCTACGTGCTCTGCTGAAATAGGATCATAAAATCACAAGAATTTAAATTAAAAGGGACTTTTGAAGGTCTCTGGTCCAACCTCTTGTTCAGAGTTAGATCAGGTTGCTCAAGGCCTGAATTTGTGGGTTTGGGATTGTTTTGCTTTCCTTTCCCTGGGGTTGTGTGTTGGGAATTGCTCCTGGTCTGAGTTCTGCTGAAGCGTGGTGCAAGCCAACACATCTTCAGGGAGCTCAGGCTTGTAAATGCACAGATGTTTCCTCCCCAGGATCCCTCTTTGAAGGAGAATGGGGATTTCCTGCAGTTTGAAAATGGGAAGTCATTTTCCTCTACTGAGCAAGGCAGAACTTGCCTCAGGGTCAAGTCATCACGGATTGAACTGATGTGTGTTACTCCCTGTTGCCTCACTTTGCTGTATAAAACGCTTTTTGGCTTTTTTCCCACCACTGGGAGGGAATCACAATGCTGATTGCTCTTCCAAAGGAACAGAATGAGTTGGGCTGCTGCTAACTTGGTCAAGAAGACCAAGAAAGAAAAGAAAAAGAAAACAGTCCAAAAGTCAGAAGAGGTGGAGTGGGAAAGGTGCTCACCCACCTCTCTATTGGCCATGCTGCCCTGTTCTAAGCTGGCCCAGACAGACAGAAAGTGTCAGGGCTCCGACAGGCAGGCCCTGGCTGCTGCTCTTCTTCACGTGAAGCATCCAAGATGTCTGACCTAGTTGTCCTCTCCACACATGCTTCTAGACCATCTGTTTCTCGCTGCACACAGATGAAACCGTGTTTCCTAGTCAGGGTTGTGATGCTGTGGGGTGGCTCTCTGACTCACACAGGTTGTCTTCTTGACATCCCTGGCCCAGTGCCCATGGATGCAGGGGAAGAAGCACAGATAATAATCAGGTTTGTGTGCTCTGGCCTAAACAGCAAAGCCCTCTGCCTCTTGTCAGTGCTGCTGTCCTGGATTAGGTGAGTTAACCCCATAAATCTGTTCTTACTCCACATACTTGCCTTTGCCACCTCTCTGTCATGTGGTTTGGTGCTGAAGAGCTCCAGTGCCCTTTCTGCTCTGAGATGTCACATTTCTGTTTCCTCTCTGCTGTGCATTTATCAGAATTCCACCCCTGTGTTTCTGCAGACAGCAAACAAAAACCATTGCTTGTCAGGTAGAACAAGACCTGTTGGGTGGCTGGCTCTTGTAGGTTCACCTGCTACATGGAATTCTGATCCTAGGAAATCTCGTGGGAGAGAAGTGCTTGTGCTGTTGGATTTTAGTATTTTGAGAGACACTTTGATCCCTTTTCCAGGCATCAGATACAGATGGAGGAGGATTTCACTAAGGTCACACGTTCTCTGCTCACATTGTTCAGGTTTCCTGTTTCCTCAACAATGTGTTGCAGACATCCTTTCTACATCCAGATTTGCCTGTCCACCACTATGGTAACCGCAGCTGGTGACACTTCCAGAAGTGGCACTGAAGGGAGTGGCTTGAACATGCTGAGCTCAAAGGCACTGTGGGAGTTAGAAGGTTTAGAAAGCAGAAGGGATTGCAAGCCTGCCCAGCCTGAGCTGGGGCAGGAGTGTCAGGGTCCTGGCCTTTTCTCTTACTGGAATAGAGAAGACCTTCTAGTAAGAGGCACTTAATCTTGATGGAGGAACTACAAGAAGTGCACAGCTCCCTGGTAAGCCATTCCTTTTGATACTTATCCTCATGATTGGCAGATTCTTTTCAAGCCAAGCTTGTCTTCAACTTCCAGTCCCTGCCTGCTGCTCTCTCTTCAGTGGTTTGCAATTCTCTCTGCTGAAAGGGAGCCTCTTCTCCATGCAGATGTCCTCTGTTGTGATTTATTGTTCTCAGAAATAATCCTGGCAATAATTCTCTTAAAATAGGAACAAGATATCAAAATAATAGTCCAGTCTTGATGATCTGTCTAAGGAAGAGGTGTATCTACACATGGGTACCTCTAAGCACTTTCCTTGTTCCATGTGGCTGGGCACAGTGTATGCCCTGGTTGGAGCAGGGCTTGGGAGAGCTCTGAAGCCTATTTGTTGGTGCTGTGCCAGATGTGAAGCTGTGCCAGATGTGGAGCTGATCTCTTGGAGCAGTACCTGCCAGTTACCTCCACTTGCTGTGCAGTCTCTTGGCCCTGTCCTTGCTGTGTCCCCGCAGCAGAATTGCCTGTCATCACATGACACGTCAACCAAAACTTCTCCCATATGGGTGTACAAACATGGTCTCAGTTTAACTGTGCTGATGCAAGAAGAAAGGACTGCAGATGGCCTGGCTGGGACAGGGTTGTATCTGCCAAGGAAAACAGAGCAAGAAAATCTCTTCCTCAGGTGTCCTGTTTTGGCAGAAAAGGTACCATGTGCTACCCACTATGGCCTCTGTGACACTCTCATTTCTGAAAGGATGGGTTGCTGAATGTGTCAAAACGACGACGTACTTAATCTGTGATGCATTATAATGCACATTATAATGTGCATCTGTCCCAGATCCCATCATCCCACGCCATCTATGCCAGAGCATCCTGCGCTCCTACATGATGAGTATAGGGCTTGTAGTGACATGGCAACGCGAATGGCTTTAAACTGGGAGAGAACAGGTTTGGATTGGACATTAAGAAGAATTTCTTTACTGTGAGGGTGGTGAGGCCCTGGCACAGGTTGTCCAGAGAAGCTGTGGCTGCCCCATCCCTGGAAGTGTTCCAGGCCAGGTTGGACAGGGCTTGGAGCAGCTTGGGACAGTGGAAGATGTCCCTGCCCGTGGTGGGGGGATGAATGAGATGAGCTTCAATGTCCCTTCCAACCCAAACCAGTTGGTGATTCAGTGATTCTGTGAGGGCAGGGTGGTGAGGAAACCTGCATGAAGTCAAGTCTTGTTTCTTCCTCAGTTCCTCCCCTATGCCATTTTCAGTTCCTCTTTCCCCCATAAAGCTGCTGTAGGAGTTGGAGTCCAAGTGTTGTTGGGAAAGGATTGCACTGGGAGCAGTTAGGGGCTCTAACACAGAAGTGGTCCCAGCATTCAGTGGATCTTCCTCTGCAGTCTCTGTGGGTGGGTAAGTCCTGCCGAATAGTGAGCTGAATCACATTCTTTTCTAAAACAAAAGGAAGAGATCCACACATGCTCTCTTGGTTTCAGCTGAGATAGTTTTTTTCCTAATAGCTGGTACAGTGCTGAGTTTGGATTCAGTATCAGAATAATGTTGATAACACACTGATGTTTCAGTTGGTGCTCAGTAGTGCTCACTCTAAATGGAAAACTTTTCAGTGTCCTGTGCTGTGCCAGTGAGGAGCTGCAGGAGCCAGGAGGGAGCAAGGCCAGGACAGCTGATGCAAACTGTCCAGAAGGATATTTCACCCCATAGAATGTCATGCCCAATGTATAAACTGAGGGAGTTGGCTAGAAGGGGCCAAACACTGCTCAGGGAAGGGCTGGGCATGCAACAGCAAATGGTGTTCAACTTGGCTTTCTTGGGTTTTATTCATCTCTTTTTGTTATCTCACTTTTCTTTGTTATTATCACCATTATCATTATTATTATCATTATCTTTTACTTTATTTCAGTGATTAAACTGTTCTCCTCTCAACCCATGAATTTTACTTTTTTTTCTGCTTCTCCTCCCCATCCCAGGGGCGAGAGGCAGTGAGTGGGTGGGTGCGTGGTGCAGAGTTGCTGGCTGGAGTTAAACTACAATGCACGCACATAAAAGCAAACTGTTTCCCCATTGTTTACAAGAACTTCAGCATTTGGCAGTGCTGAGATTTTCCCTTGACTAGGGAGGTGGAATGAGATGGTATGTACAATCCCTTCCAGCTCAAACCATTCTATTCTGAACCTCTGAATGCCATTGAGCCCTGGCCTTCTCACCATGGGCCAGGACTGTGTGTGGGTAAGGTGTGAGGACAGCTCCTTAAGGGCAGTCCTGGAGACAGAAATCAGACAGCCTTCTTAGCTGTCACTGCAGTTACTGGGGGACTGCGCTGCTCAGACATGCTTTTTCCAAAAGAGTTATTTTTTTCTTCCTAGTGTTTTATTACATCAGGTGAAGCAGTAGAAAGGGGTGTCTGGTGGAGAGGTGGGATGGAAAAGCTCCCCTGCACGGCAGGTCACGAGGGCTGAGCAGCACCAAAGGGAAGCTTCTGCAGTGCAGCTGTTGGTAAGGCCCATGTGATAAAAGCGAATATCAGTGCCATTCACCTGTCCACTGCTCTGCATTGCTCTGTCCATGCAGTGCAACGCTGCCAGGGATGTCATGCCTGGGAAGCCTGCAGTGAGGTATTGTCAGTCCTGACTGAGAGTAAAACCAAGCAAAAGGATGGTGCTGGATGCTGCAGGTGTCAGGGCCGTGTGAGCAACTTCCTGGTGGTGTCAGGACATTGCTGTATGGAACAGGAAATAAGCACATGGTTTTGGAGCAATTTTAGAAGTGGCATTGCATAGCAAAACAAACCATTTTTGTAAACGCACATACCATGTTGGAGTAGAACTTGGACAACCCAGGGGTAAAACTGGGATAGCTTGTTTTTTCTATCAGTTTAATATTTTCATTAGTAGGATCCAGAGCTTTAACAGGAAACAGAGAGGCATTTCAGTGGCATGTGTGGAGGGGTCCTGCCCCTCAGTCACAGAGTAAAATGGTTGCACTGGCTTCATTGAGTAAAGAATTTAATTTAGTGCATTTCTAGGCAATAGAATAACATAGTAATGAGAGCATGTGCCTTTGGGGCAGGCTGATGTCTAAGAGAAGTCTTCACTTGCATCACAAGTTAAGAAAAAATCAATTAGTAACATAAAATGTGAAAGCTACTGCTTTCTCACACATACAGAAGGGTGAGTAGAACTGTGAATTGATTTGATTAAATCTTAGAGAGCAGAAACACAGGGGATAGGGACAGCTGGCAGAGATCCTACGGATGATCTCTACATGCCCCCTGCTATCAGCATGCAGGCATGGGATTGGAGTCATACACCTGGGAGGGTCCCTCACATCTCCTGAGGCAGCTTGTGCAGTTGATGTTGGGCCAGCTGAATTTCCCAGTATCCCAGTGTATTTGTCCTCAAGGAGAGTAGCTAAAATCCAACCCAGCACAGGCTCCACCTGTGGTGCAGTGGTGAGACAGATTCACCTCCCATCGGCCTTGTGTCCATCTGGCTGCCTTGCACCTGTGACCTGTTTGTGCCAGGTACACTTGATGAGGCACAAATGAGAGATCATTCTCCAGCTCAGTGCCTCAATAAGAATTTTCTGAAATTGAAAAGAAGCATAAAGTAGACTGTTGGCTCCAAAATCATTAAATGTACCTTTTATTCTGCGTTGGGACAGAGTTGGAATTTCACTCAGAGGCTGTGTGTGCAGAAGGACACATCACAAGTCTCTGTCTAATGGTGCTGTTCATATGGCTGTCAGTGTTTAAGCAGTGTGTGCAGCAGATGCTGAAACTGCTTGTGAATCCAATGCAGTTACTGCAGACCTGCTCCCCACCATGTCAGAAGGCATTTCCTGGATAGAGATTAGCTTCCGTGGGATAAATAATTCCATTTCACTTTTTTTTCCCTTATTCTTTTGCATTTCTTCCTTTGAAGACAATTAAAACAAAGACAAAAGTGAGTGCCTCGAATGCCTGGTGTGCTTTAGGGAATGTGAAAAGGTGAACTGGAGCTCTGGGTGTGAGCCAGGAGCAGCGTGCTGGCTCTGTAGCTGCCGCCCTGTCAAGCTGTGACTGGCAATCCTTGGCCATCCATCTTATCTCCCTCCATTCCATATTCCTGGGTGAAGGGACCAGAGGGTGTTCATGCCTCCTGTGAGATGAAGCCCTCTTTGCCAGTCTCACTTCAAGCAACTGCTGAAAATCCCAAGATGCCAAGGAACCAGCAAAACTATTTGTAAGAGGCAATAGTCCAGGTGATGCAAGGTAGTGCAGACAATGACATGCACTCAATTTCACCTCTTTCTCTTCCACACCCTGAAGCTTCACTGAGGCTTGCACCTGAGCAGGTGAAGAGATACGTAGCTGAGTGTGGCACCTGAATCCGGATAGCAGTTCTGTGTGTGTGCCTGGAAAACAGCCTGGTGCTCATCTCCTGCTATTCCTAATTATCTGGATCTCTCTTAGTAATCTGGATCCTGATGATCTTGTATCTGGATGGTATGGATCCAGATTATGTGTAGATCAGTAATGTCTGCATTTCTAATTGCATGCATTATTAGTATAATTGGCATCCCAATAAATTTACTTCAGCACATGACTCCTATAGGCAACATGGCTCTGCAGTCTGGAACTGTCTGAAGGTGATGGTGCCCCTGTCAAATAAATTGTGACAGCACCTCCATGATCAGATTTGACCCACTGGTATATCCATGTGAAGATGAATGAGGGCCACATGCCTGCCTCTCTTTCTCAGACACTTAGTCATTTTATGCTCTGCATTTTACTGCTTCTTTGACAGGTCCGGGTGCTCTTTGGACATTAAATACAGAGGGGTTCATTTCTGTCCCAAAGGATGGTTTCTTCAAGAGAATATTGCTTCATGTTCTGCATGAAGCTAGGACAGATGAAGGGAGAAATGGACTGAAGTCTTTGGGCGTATTGGAATCTCTGGAATGACAAACCACATTATTTCTTTCCAGATGTGTGTTTGGTTAGACTTTACGTTATCTAGATATTGATTTAATAGGTTGGGTTTTTTTCTTTTCTCAGCAGAAACCCAGAAAGGCAGCTCCTCAGCCAGCAGAAGATACCTTGAATGGCCACCTTCCCCCTGGCTGGCAGAGCTACATGTCTCCCCAGGGTCGCAGGTACTATGTGAACACCATCACAAATGGTAAGTGGGGGTGGGGTTCCAGTAAATGTTTCACCATACCAGCACAGATCTGTTTCAGGAAATCAACTTGCTAATTGATTTTGATAACAAAGTAGCTGCAGATCCAAAGTAATTAATATGACGCTGACACCATATGAAAGAAAATACAAGATTTATGATCCTCTGTCATCTTAATTCTGATCATCAGAAGACATCTGAAATGTTTACAAAAGACAGAGAATGTAAAGCAGAAATGCCCCCATCAAAAATGTTTTAGAATATGAAACACTGTTAAAGATACAATTTTAACCACATTCGCTGTTTCCTTTACCTGGAGATATTTATGTCTATATATATGCATACATGTAAAGTAGTCTGATAGAACATCATATATCACTAGAGCACCATTGAGGAAAACAGACATAGTGAACTGGTCAGACTCAGCTTGCCCATGGAAACAAGGAAAGAAAAACACATGTAATGGGACAACACAGACAAAACTTTCAGTCTATATTTGTGTGTTCTATTCACTATCATATTGGTAGAGGAGCAGACTTAACTCACAATCTTATCACCTGCTCATGACCTGTCAAACTTGTAGTACCTCCGGTTTGCCTAAGACTCTGTGTCTACCTGCTCTTCTCATCATGAGCTCACAGCAGCATTGCAAAACAGGGTTGTGTGACCAGCAAAGCCACATTTCTTTAGCAAAAAGAATGCCAGAGTGACATGAAGGAGAGGATAGCAGGAGCTAACCTTGTTTGTAATACAGTTGCAGCCATCAGGAATGACCACTGGCATTCCTTTATCTCACTCACAAGGAGAGCCCTGGGCTGTCCCAATGCACCCCATGGTCTATTCAGAGACTGATGTGTTTTATTTGAGAAGCTTTTGGCCTAGAACTTTGTCAAGTCATTATTTACTGGAGTTTGATGCGCACACATCTTATAGGACACTCCCCCCAGCAGGTACATCTTCAGAAGGTACATTTCCATTTAACCCTGCCTCCATTTTCAAGCACAGTTTGCTCTGGCTGGTGGGCAGCATCCCCTGCACAGCTGGGGAGATGAGGAGAAGTTAGATATCCCATCCCCACTGCAAGTCAAAAGTGGATGAGGAGGTGATGGTACTCAGTTTTGAGCTATCACTGTGACGGAACCATACTCACTGGGTTGGGGCCAGATAAAACCAGTAAGAGGCAGAGACTGTTTCTTTTGTGGTAAGAGCTCTTGTCACAGGGACCCTGCCCCAGAGACAGGTGGGTGTCTGGGACTGAGTTTCTCCATAATGTCAGGCAGTTTTGTACTTCCCTCACAAAAGTTACGAGTAACATAACAAGGGCCAATAGCTTTATTCTGCTTGTGAGCTCAGGCCAGAAATCAGGAGATGTCTGACTCCTCTAGGAAAGGAGGATAACTTTGGCACAGGCTGATCAGGGAGGCGGAGGAACCTCCGTCCTTGGAAAATCTCAGAAACTGGCTAGACAGAGCTGTGGCTGATCTGTTGCTAGCAGTGATCCTGCTCACAATAGCTATGCTGAAGACTTTCAGAGGTCACTTCCAAACAGTCTTTCTCAGGAGAATGCCCAAACCACCTATGGATGTGCTCTCAGCTATTAGAGTGGGATCCAGTCCTGACATGAGCAGCTGTCTGGACACTGTTTGGATTTAATCTGACTAATTGGCTTTGACCTTTGATCCTGCAAAACTTGTAGTTCTGGACTATCCACAGGCTCATGTTGGTCAAGTTTCATGTTGGTACACTTTCCTGCTTGACTGTGCTGCAGAGTTGGACCTGCTGAGCCATGCAGTCACCTTAAAGTCACATTTGGCATGTGAGACTTGATACTCACTGTGGGACTGCAGTTTGACACTTATGTTTTGTTTGGTTTTGAGCCATATGGTAAGTCAAAAACAATATGCTAGAAACCTTAAACCTGCAGTGCCCATCTTTCCTGTGGTAGAGCTTCATTGGCATGGGTATGTGTCTTGGTTTGATAGACAGGTGGCTGCTATGGAAGGTGGGAACCTTCCTTAGAACAGAGAATGTGAACCCCCTTCCCTCTGAATTATTATCACTTCAGAATCAAGGGCTCTCAGGCAAAGATATGGGAAAAGGAATAAGAGTTCTTTACTAGTATCTATAATGAGGTAAACAATCAGTGACAAAAACAGTAAACAAGGTGAAAAAACAGTAAACAAAACCAAACAAAACTCGGTGGCAGATGTCCCTGCGCTGCCAGGCACTGTCCCTTTGGTGCAGTCACGGTCACGGCCAGCAGGGGCGCTGTTGGGCTCCCAGCCCAGCAGGGCAGGTGCGATGACTCTGGGGAAGCTGCAGATGGCGCTGTGGCGCGAGGTTGGATCTGTGCCGCGCGTGATGGCAGACGGGCTGGAGAAACGTGGAGCGCAGATGGATGGGGCGCAGCAGAGAGCCCAGAGCCGGGAGATGGAGTGGCCGGGTCAGCACACCCGGGGCAGCCAGCAGAGGAGGCGGCAGGAACTCCGCAGTTGTGGCAGGCAAAGCGCGGGGCATTGGCAGGCAGGGCGCGGGGCGGTGACAAGCAGGTCCCGTTCTGCTGCAGTGCAGCTGGGAAATGCGCCCTCCCGGAGGGTAGAAGGGGCAGGAATCCCGTGCCCCTTTTCCCCAAGCGTGAACTCACCCAGCAGGCAGAGAAAAACCAGTGCAAAGCCGGGCTGTTTTTCGCAGTCGCAGACAAAAAGCAGACAGCCGCCCCCTTCCACTCTTCTCTCCTCCAAACCCGGCAAACGAGTGTCCCATTATCAAATCCCCAATCTCTTGTTCCCGTGCCTGCCTAACCAAAAGTCTTTGTCTCTTTTGTAAGAGTAGATGGCCTTTAAGTATCCAGTCATTAGTTGCCTAGCGACAGAATGGGAAAAATTCCACTCTCCCCCCCTCAACCTTCAACAGTATGCTTATTGCCAGTCTCAAAGACTGGACAACTCACTGCTGACTTGTCTGAACTGCTTATTTGTCCTGTCACTGCTGCAGCTGCTGCTGGGAGTACCAACATAAACACTGGCAGTGTTTGTCACGAGGACATGGTGCTGGCACACATCTCTGTCACAGGGCTTCATGGGCCTCTGTCCTGCTTTGCCTCCTGTTTCAGCAGCAGGAGCCTGGTCTTTTCTCCATCAGGGTGTATGTAGATGTACTTCTAGGCTGCTCTTGCTTTACCACAGCTATCATGAGATGATGAAAGTACGCTGAAGCATTTTAGAGAGGTATCACTGTTTAATGCACACATGGGAACTCAGAGGTCAGTGGAAGACAGCTGGCTGGCCTTCAGTGGCCTTCGTAGATCACTCCAGCCTCGGTCAACTATGTAGTTAAAGTTCTCCTACTCATCGTTACCCAACAGCAGTGGATGCAAAACTCTCGGTGTGTAATGTCACAGCCACTTCTCAGATCTTCCAGGGACCAGGAATGTTTACAGAGAGGGAAGGGAAGGGAAGGGAAGGGAAGGGAAGGGAAGGTTCTCTCCTCTTCATGGCACAGAGCATCCAGCAGTATCCTCAGCTCTCCTCAGCTGGAGCCCTCCCAGCAGTTCCTTCAAGCTCTGCCTTGCCCATGTGCTGTGTGCACTCAGGGCATCCTGTCCAGCTGCTTCCATCCAAGGATGCAGCTGCTGAGTCCCTGACAACAGCATCCTCCTGCAGGCTGCCTCTGATCCCACTTTTCCGGAGTCCAGAGGGATGCAGTCTTGGCCTGCCATTAAACGCAGTTAATTGCTGGAGTGCTCTGCTCTGGCTTTTCCTTCAGGGCTGGTGTTAGACAGCAAATGTAGCTGTACACGTTAGGTTGAACAGCTCTCTGTAAGGTCTCTTGGAACCTGGGGCACACACATCCTTGCTTTCTTTTTGTACATGTCCCTTAGGCATTGCTACCATGCATCCTCCCTTTGGTTGCCCCTTCCATCTCCCACGCATGAGGTGGAGGAGGGTCACATAGCAGTATGGTAAGCACACTGTGGAAGCTCCAGGCATTGAGTTCACTCTCTCTTCATGTAATTGTTGTATTTGGACATCCTCAGAGTGGCATGTCCTTCACTTGCAGCACTCCAACTGTCCTGGGTGTCCAACCAAGTTGTCTTGCCAGTCAGTGGGAGACATATCCCAGAGCAGAGAAAGGGGATTCATCCAGATCAGGACTGTGGCTGAGCCCTGGGTCAGGTGCAGAGCATCCTTCTGCCCCACTCTGGGGCCTTGCTGGCATCCTTTCATGGGCCATCCCCATTCATGTGGCATCCCCTTTCTAAGGGGGAATGCCACAGACCTTTCTTGGCAGGTCTGTGGCAGTTTTAGCACTTCCATCATTGGCAAGCACTGGTGAGAGGAGCTATGAGCCTTCTCTTGGGGTAGGACTGTGGCTAAACATTTATCCAGCATCCAGGTACGGTCTGTGAGTAGGGGACCTGTGTGAAGGAAAGGCAATTAATTGATGGGGAAACAGGTCTTAAAAGCAGCAAAGGCAGTCTGAAAGCTGACTAAAGGGAAGACAAAGAGGGGGCCATAGTTAAATTACAATAAGCTGCTGCAAAACTGTTTGGCAGCTCATCCTCAGCATGGTCATCAATGGTCCCTTGTCAAAGGGGAGTTTGTATTGAAGGGAATCCTGCAGTGATCTGCCCGAGAATTCATTCTGGGCACTATTTCCAGGGATGAATGGCATGTTGACATTGAGAGCGCTTATTCAAATGATAACTTTTAACTGGAGCTGGGAGAGAACATGGTGTTCTCTCCTGCACAGAACAGGCTCAGAATTCACAATCACCCTGGAACATGAGGATGCTTTTCAGTAAAGATGCATTGAAGATCAGCGATTTCATCACAAATAATTAAGTGGTAAAGACAGGCAATGGAACAGTTTATAGATGAAGACATTGGGTCTCTGGGGGATCTAAAGCTGACTGTGAGCCAGCAGTATTGTGCTAGTACAAACCAGCCAGCATTTTCCATTGTATAAATAGGAGTGTTGTCTGTGAGGCATGAAGTAAGCCTTCAACTTTACAAGGAAATTATAAAGCCTCAGCTGGAATATTTTCTCTTGTTTGGACTCTACACTTCGGGAAAGATGTGAGTCAGTTGGATAAAGCCCATAAGAGACTAGCAAAAATTATGGAAGATGTGGAAAACATAACCTGTGAGTTCATGCTGAGAGACTGGGGGTGTCAGCCCTTAGGAAGCAAAGATGTGGACAGGGTCATGAAAGTAGTCTTAAAGTGCATAAAATGCCATTAGGGAGAAGACAGTTTGCAATGCCTGTCATCACTAGAAGATACAGTAACATATTTCAATTGCAACCAGGACAACTAACCCTTCCAAGCTCTCTTGGAAGCGAAGTGTGGGAGTACGGAGTTGCCTGGGAGTCTGTATCACTGGAGCAGGGTATGCAAAACCATGGAAATTCATACTGGCCTTGCTCTGAGGCAGAGCAGGAACTGTATGATTTCCTGAAATTCCTGTCAGGCCTGTTTTTTCATTCTGTAAAGCGTAAACTATATGGAAAATATTTATCAATGTAGAAAATTACAAATGCCTGGGAGTCAATGGAAGCTGTTCTTTATTTGGTGACTTTGCATTTCACCAATTTTTACAATCATCACATCTAACCAGGCTCTTGTCACTCATCTGCTGGTTTGCTTTTTCTGATTGTCTAAGTCAAAGAATTTTAATATGAGTTCAGAGAAACATTAGGTGTGCTTTTCATTTGCAGCTGTGCTGAATATTCCCACTGTGTTTTGGGGCAGGTCCTGCTGCTCCATGGACTGTCCTGCCCTCGAGCTCTCCAGGGAAAGGCAGGATCATTTGGGAATGCACTGGCAGCAGCAGTGGGTGGGCTCCACACCACAGTCTGCTGGGATAGGTGCATGGCTGGGAGCAGGGGGGGACACAGCCTTTGACAAGGTCAGCAAGAAAAGCTGTATAAGTTTTGGTGTGGTGGAGCTCTGTGCCGCTCCCCAGATGAATCCTGTGTGTAGTTCTCCCTCCCCCTACAGACAAGAGGTGTTGGGTGACCTGTCTGTCCAACAGCTTGCCTTTTTGACCATGCCTGGTAGTGCATCCTCTCTGCCTCACCATATGCTTCCTTCCTCACACAGTGCAGAAGCCTTTTTTTTTAAATTAAACAGTTTTTTTGCTCTTAGCGATTGAACTAGATAGAAATGGTAATGCAAGTATCCACTCCCATTCCTGGAGGGGGAAAATGGTATTTTAGGGCCAAGTAACATCTTGATTCTTCTGAGCCTTCAAAACACAACAGATGCCTCCCTTCTTGTGAAGCATTACTATTATGGTCATATATTGTTTCCAGTGGTTTTGTTTCCCTTTCACATTGAGATTATCTGCCTTTGTTGTACATCTTGACCCTGAGATCGGCTCAGTTTGTCAGAGCAGGGTGCTAATAATGCCACGGTTGTGGGTTCAATCCCCATACAGGCGATTCACTTCAGAGTTCGACTCCGTGATCCTTCTGGGTCCCTTCCAACTCAGACTATTTTGTGATTTTGTTATCTTACCTGACCATACAGTATTTCCACCGTGTGTTGTTGTGCGGTCTAATTTTCACTGTCTTTACAGGAAAAACACAAGGAATTGGTTTTTAACTAGAAAGAAATAGAATATGTGAGACAGTGTTCTTATGTGGGAGAAAGATGTTAGGAAAATCAGTAATGAAAGAATTGGGGTGACTGTGGAACAAACAGATGTTCAGAGGTAAACGACTAGATGATAAACAGCACATTCCTGTCTATCTCCATTTGGTGGTCTCAACAGATAAACACTCCACATTTATCATCCTTTGGATCAGGTTCAATCCTGAAACCATTGTAAATGCCTCTGAGCTGTATAGAATTTGCACAATGAAGCCCAAGACAATTTCAATATACCTAAGGTTTTCTCACCATGGCCTTGCTACAGGAAGGCTGACTCTGCACCAGTTACATTACAGCTCGATGCCTGGCATCTGTCTTGTGCAACATCTGGAGACATCCCTGCTTGCTGTGACAAAACACAAGGAAGAGTGCCCAGAATGCACAGCTACTATGTGGTTAACAAGTTGCTCAGTGTCTGTGGGAGGGGTTTACAATTGCGTGTGGGTGGTAGATTCAGCAGGAAAATATTTCATTATGCTGAAGAAATTCTCTGATGGGCTGCAGCTGCAATACCTCTTGCATTAGTCAAACAATAGCACTCCAGCTACCTTGTCCATCACATTAAAAACGACTTATGTACTTATCACACTAGTGCTTGTGTGGCTTACTGCCACCTTGCTTTCACAGCTGAGCTCAGCCTTACATGCTGTGTTCTTATTTCCAGCCTTTTCTTGTCTTTGACGTAAGGTCCTTCCCTTTTACTAAACAACATTTTATCTCCTGGAAAGCAGGAATTCTGCTTTCATGTTGTCTTGATTCTAATTAAGGTCCATATATTCTTATCATCGCATATATCATTAGTAGAATTCCACCTGCAATGGTAAGTTCTGGGGCAGTCCTGAAATATGTAGCTGAAAGTGGTCATTTCCTTGAAAGGAATCTTTAAGTCCAGCACTTCACAGTTTTAGAAAAATTTTCTTGATTGGCCTGAAAAGAGATGCATTACTTAGTGTCCTCCTAGTACCACCAGTCAGCTTTTCTGTTGTGTCCTCCTGGGTGCCCTTTCCTGCTCATCTTGGTTTACCCTTCACCCTTCTTCACTGAAGTTCCTAACATCCTGTTAGCTGGGTTAGCATCATCACAGAATCACAGAATGGTTTGTGTTTGAAGGAACCACAAAGCTCATTTCTTTCCAGCCCTCATGCCATGGTCAGGGCTGCTACTCACTACACCAGGTTGATCAAGACCACATCCAACCTGGCTTTAAACACTGCCAGGGAAGTTCTTTACATGGTGTTTTTGTCTTGCAAGTAAATTTCCCATGGTATTAAACCAGTGCCTGCTAAAACATCTAATTCTGAGTGGTTAAGCACTGCCATGTCTAAGGCCCACTGGAATCCAGAGCTGGAAGCTCCACCAATCTTCATCCTCCTGCCTTGCCCATGGCTGCTGCTCTGAGCAGTGCCTGGCACACCTTGGCCAGGTCAGATGGTAACGGTGGCTGTCACAGCTTGCCTGTGACGCTGTTGCCATTAGGACATTCAGCGGGTCAGAGAATACCCACGGACACTCAAAGGAACTCTGCATGTTTTAAGGTTCTCCATCCTAAAATACACCATTCATCATATTTTTGTCTCAGCTTCTATGCAATGCCGAAGCGGAGAGCACCGGCACATGATGATGTTGCAAGCTCAGCATCTCTTTCCTAAGAGACATCATCTCTAAGTACTGTAATCTCATAAAAAGGATTAAATTGAGGAGCACCAGGAACCTTCCTGTTGCACCGTCGTAAGCCAGACCTCAATCAAGAATATGAAAGCAATTTTCATAATGCTGCATTTCACTGGGTAATTGGAGGAAGACAGCAGACTAAGTAGGAGAATTGTCTGCCCTGTGATCACACAGTGATATTTGCATTTTCACTGGTACTTTTGTGAGCGGGGAAGGCAACTGGGTGAATGCTGAGAGTGGTCAGTTCTCCAGGGGAAATGCAAATATTCCATTCTGGCAGTCCAAGCACAGTCTGGAATGGTTCTAGCTAAGGGTGGCACTAAGGCTATTAATAACACTTGGCCATTTTGTAACTAATTCCACTCTTTACTTACCAAATCTTCAGCTCTTTGTTTTCAGAGAATAAACAAGACTTATTTTATCTTTGCTTGGTTAGAAAGCAACCTCAAAGTGAGCTGAAAGCCATTTCTTTGAGAGATGACCCAGTAATTTGGCTGGACTGGCATGTTCCTGGAGCTCCTGCCCAGCACACCTCACTGCATTCCTGACAGCCAGGCGTCAGCCCAGGGCTCAGCAAAGGCTCATGCATTGCAGGGCTCTCTCTATGAAGAAAACCAGTGCTGCAGTGCTGAACAGCAGCAAGGAAGTTCGCCACTTGCAGATAATTCTTGCCTCTTTTGAAGTGCTTGCTAGGCCCAAAGTGAGAGATCAGTGGATGAAAGAAATCTAATCACAATCTACTCCTGCATAGTATTTTTCCATCTGTCGGAATCAGTTAATGAGCTTGGAAGGATTTGGTCTCTGGGTTGAGGGTTTTTTTTCATGCCTCACCAGCTAAAGTCAACTCCTACTCCAACTAAACTTACGAACTGCAGCTCAAAGAGTAAGTAATCTATGGCAACACCAAAGAGACGTGAAGCATTTTTATTACATGTTTTTTCTCATACAGTTAAAATGTTTTAGTGACAATTTCCCTCTGATACAGGATGCCCTAGCTAAAGGGTGGTATAGGAACCTGCCTTGGTAAAGTGGCCTAAAACCTAGAAAAACAAAGCGTGTCTCAGAAAGTGCTGGAAATAGCATTATTATCACTGCTAAGCCTGCAGTGAAGGGCTCACTTTTGTCATATGGTGTTTGCAAAAGGAGGGGCGTGGTAGATATCCCAGTAATCATTCTGAAAGATCAAGTGAGAGCTCTTGTCAGCAGCTTTTCCCATGCTGTGGAGGTGGTGACAAGCACCTCTACATTCAGCACATGGACAGAACAATTCAGGAACTCTTGGATGGTGCCTGTCTCCATGGTGTGTCTTTCAAGATCGAGGTCAAAAGCTGTTCAGCAGCCTCAGTCTCTCTTTTATTGAACTGCCTGTGGGATGGAAGTGGATTTAAGTTCTGACACCACAACTCCTGCTGAACGAGTTCATGTGCTACCTGATATTCTGCTTTCTGCACTTGTGTGCTTGACTCTCATGTTTGATGCAGGTGCAGAGAGATTTGCATTGGTCACTTCTGCCCACTTTTTTTGTGTCTTTTCATTAGGTATAAGGGTGGTGGTAAAGGCCACAGTCCTGGGTGGCTCATGGAGGAGTGTGAGGTCACTGTGCACACAGCTGTGTTGCAGTTCAGAGGCTCATGCATGGGCTCGTTGTTGGGGCCTTTTGAGATGATACTGATATGGGTGACCCATGCAGGATTCAGTACTGCAAGGCTCCATGGACCAAAACGTGGGAGCACAAAGATGAAGAAGGTGCTGTGTTGAACCAGGAGAGTTCACAGCCTTTGGTCTGCAGGAGGTCAGGTCTGGTCTGAGTCAGTTCTGTGAACTGATGCAGAGATGAGACCCCCTCATTCCATTGAAATAAAATCTCCTTGCGCTACACGTGGAACGGGAGGAAGAATATTTTCAGTGTACTCTCCTTCACTCATTCCTTCTACTTTAAAAGGTTTGAATGGTTCACATCACTCTCAGGGCTTTGTGATGTTGCCTCCTTACATGCCCAAACCCCACACTCCCTTGGTCATTCATTTGGGCTTTTTTCTACCACACATAATACCAAGAAATGAAGTGCCATGAAACTTTTCCCAATTCATCACAAATGTGGGGAAGATTTTAGCCAGAAAAGGGACATGATGTGTGAGACCCCTGACAGTTCTCTGCTCCTGGCTGGTGAGCTGAGGTTCAGAGTGTGGTGGCTCCAGGCAGATGGGAGGTTTTGGGTGGGAGTGCAGTACTGTGATGTTAAAGGGCTGTTTGCCCCTGCTCTGAGTCACAGGGCCAACCAATCTTTACCCTTTGGTGAGCCACGAACAGGTCACAAACCTTGCTGAGAGCCTTTGGAGATGCAATGGAGAAGCAGAGAAGGGTTTTAGAGGGTTTGCAAACTATCTGCACACACAGGTGTTTCCTGCCTGCCACTGGCAAGAGTAAAGTGAATCCAAAAGGGAGGAGTTAAGACTGTGTGGACCTGTTCCACCCTTCTGCAAATGTGACTTCTAGTTCTTGTTTTCAGGACCAGTTTGGGAGAAGTTTGCAGCGTTTCTTCTTGAGGCATTGAGTGGGTTCATGTTCTGTTGCTGATCTTCATCCATGTCTGTGCACCTTCATCCTTGGCCTGTGCAGCCTGCACAGCTTCAGATTATTCTGGGGAGAAAGTGGATGTAGAGCTGCTGAGCATCACAGATTTATTGTTGTCAAAGCCAAAATAAACTCCAAAACTATTTATAAAGATGTGAGTTAGTGCCAGGAGTTGAGTGACACATGGCAGGAGAGGAAAGGTTCCTTAGGACCAGGAAAGGTTCCTGCACAGTGAGCAGACCCAGAGGTCCCCTGGCTTATCTGCCCTATTCTTGTAGTTTAGACAATGAAACTATGGAGCATTTAGCTCCTAAAATAGAACTACACATGACACTGTGCCGAGGTAGTAAATCCATTTCTGAAAGGAATATAAGCACATCCATGAGGGACTGTGCTAGTACATAAAGCCGTGATGTTTGGCTGATGTTGTAGCTCAAACTGGAAAGGAGCTCCTTCAACCTTAGAGTGCTACTGAATTCATGGAGGAGGGACCAACAACTCATTCTTCAGCTGCTACAGTGTGATCACAAAAATCATCTGCTTCAGGATGTCCTCAGAAGCTGTTTCTTGACTAACACAACATCCCAGAGTGTGTGGCTCTCTGAAGGCCTGACACATCATGTCATTTCTCATTCTGCCAAACAGAAGTGAACTTTCGTCCCTCAAACACCACAGATTTCCGCTTTCCTTTGGTAGGAAATGTTTCACCACTTCTGTGAAAACCCTCTCTGGTTCCGTTGGCCAACATAGCTTGGATCTTGTACCTATTTTTCCTTTTACCACGTCATTTCAGTTTTAACAAGTGGTTTTCTCCTGCCGTGCCGTTCAGTAACTGAATTCCAGAGAACCACGGAATGGTTTGGATGGGAAGTGACCTTGTGCCAGCTCCCTGCAGGGGACATTCCACTAGCCCCAGATGGCTCCTAGCCCTGGCCTTGGATGTCTCCCAGGGCTGCAGTACTTCTTTTTGTTCACAATCCTCCTTCACAGTCAGGAATTGTCTGCGAGTGGCAAACTTCCTTGCTGCTGTTCAGCACTGCAGCACTGGTTTTCTTCATAGAGAGAGCCCTGCAATGCATGAGCCTTTGCTGAGCCCTGGGCTGACGCCTGGCTGTCAGGAATGCAGTGAGGTGTGCTGGGCAGGAGCTCCAGGAACATGCCAGTCCAGCCAAATTGCTGGGTCATCTCTCTCAAAGAAACTACTAGTTATTCCTTTCCCGAAATGGCTAAGTGGTCTAATTAACATTTGGCTGATAAGGGAGGATGTAACTTTTTGGTGTTGGTCTCCCAGTGATAAATTGCCCTCAGAGTACAAGGCCTTAGCTTGACTGGAACATCCTCTTGGGAAAATTGCGTGGGATATAAAATCTAGGCCAATATGGAATCTGTTCCTAATAGCCATGATCAGTTTTACCACAGTGTTACAAGTAGTGTTCCAACTTTCCAAGCACAGGATCAAAGGCTCCGTGTGGTACTCCAGACAAGACTCTGCTGTATCAGACAGTGCATTATCTCTCAGCAAGCCTTTTCTGCATCTCTGTAAAAACAGTCATCCCCCCACTCACTTCTAATCCCCACTCTCACTTCTAATCATGACTAAGCTGCAGAGAAATTGGTAATGTTACAGTTCTACCTCGGTAAATGTAGTTGCTTCCAGTAGATGGCATTCCAGCAGAGCAGTTCTGATCCAGATTAGTTCCTATCCCTCCTTGAGCTGCCAGAATAATCCCTGCACAGAAGTGGACTTTTTTTCCTCCTAGTGCTCAAAATAAATGGAGTTAAAACACACTTTTTCTTTTCATTTCCTATGCAATTAAAGATGTTTTTTCTATTTTGTGCATTTTATAGCATTAGGGTTTTTTTATTTTTCAATGTGCTTAACTCTGAAGCAATTTTATTTTCGAAAATTTGTCAAGACACTGAATGTTTTGGATTGGATTCACAAATCTGATAACCACTGGGCATTGCTCTTTCATGTGTGAATTTTCTGCCCTCAAGTTATGTGTCTGTGTGGCAGAGGGGAAAAATGAGGCACTGCACAGCAGCTCCGCAGCAGCCAAAGCAGAGACCAGTTACAAGAAGTAGCTGGTAATTTTCACAGAATCACAGAATATTCTGAGTTGGAAGGGGCCCACAAGGATCACTGAATCCAACTCTTAAGTGAATGGCCCATATGGGGATCAACCCCACAACCTTCATGTTATTAGCACCATTCTCTGACCAACTGAGCTATGCTTCTTTAACCAATTAATTACATTTCATACATATTTGGGAGATTTTAGGTACATTCCTCTGTATGGTCTCAAAAATGCAAAAATACTGGAGACAGATATGCTTGTGTAAAACCCCCAAGCCAAATATGAAGGTAACTTGCTTTACTGCTAACGTCAAAGTCAGTGCTGACAAAAACCTGTTACTTCACTGATTGCACTGGGGTGCAGCATCAGTGGGCATCGCATGCCCTCCCGACAGATCTCAACTCACATTATTAATTAATCAACAATTTACAATAGGAAAAAAATCTACAAGACACGTGGGTACTGTATTGTTTACCTTAGCCTTACAATAAATGTAAATTAGAATTCATCTTTATTCAACCGTGCACTTGTGGATTGTAAGCTAAGACAAGCGGACTCATAAAAGACAACTCTTTGTATTTGATTTTGCATCTGTTTAGTTAAAACACTTCTCAATGCTCTTTTATTGACCTAGCGTGGAATTTATTTACTTACTACCCAGTTCACAAAATCAGACTAAAATTTTAATATTTCCCCATGATTCAGCAAAACTTCTAGTTTATCAGGTTTTGCACATGTTAGGGAAGAAAAAGCTCAAAGCACTTCTCTTTGCAGGCAAAAGCGTGCTGTGGCTTGGGGAGGGGTGAGAGGGGAAGGATAGGGAGAGGCAGGGAGTGTATCTCAGGGACATCACAGGTATGGGAGATGGCACCTGCTTCCATTTGGGATCTGTAATCCTGAGTTCTTCCCTGAAATAAGGAACCTAACACAACCTTTGAGGACATCTCTATGCATATATATACATATATACACAGACATATGCATATTTATACATATATACACAGACATACACATATATATACATATGTGTATATACGTATGTGCATGAACGTGTATATAAAGATAAGCCTTTTGTGGTTCTTGACACATCCTCATTGATGCCCAAATAAGCACTGACCCAGGACAGGAGGCCTTATGTGCCCTGAGGGAGGTGCTCACTGCCATCCCCAAACTGTTAATCATCAAGGGCTCTCTCAGCCTTCCCTGCGCCATCACCACTTGACCATGGTCATCAGGATTTAAGGTTTTGGCAGGATTAGGTGGTTGTTGATTGGGATTTGGGAAACAGCAGTTTCAAATGAAGCAGCCAAAGTAGCCCTTGGACTTAATTACAGTGACTTATTTTCTTATTTGATACCATCTGGCAATCAGTACTGTTTAGCTGATTTGGAACTGATATGTTCATTCAAAAGGAATGGTGTCTTGGGCTTTCTAGCTGGACTTCTGTGGAAATTGCTGCTCTCATTCCACTGTTTCCTGTTCACAACTTTTAAAAAATGTCTTGCACTTAAATCTTCTGTCTTCAGCATGTGGTCAAAAAATTTTCCATTTACTGAGAAAATGAGCAGAATGGTTAAACTACAGAGGCAACTGAGGGGGAAAAGCAGCAGTAGTTTTTGGAGTGTCACAACTGGTGTGACGGATATTTGCATATTCCAGCTGCTAAATTACCTGGGTGGAAAAAAGGAAATTTTCCAGGGAAATAGTTTTTTTGGGAAAAAAGGTACTACAGCTTGTGTATATGTCACTAAAAGTACATCTGTGAGTCACTCACAGCTGCCTTTAATGGAGAGAGCAGGGGCAGAGACACTGCCACTGCTTGGTGCCTGTCCCCAGGCTGAGGAGCACATCACAATGCCCACAGTGGGCTCCAGGCAGTGCCACTCTGGGCTGGACCTAACTCCACCTGGGAAGGCGTTTAGCACAGGTCAGGTTAGCGTTCCCGGGTAGTGATCCGGAAAAACCAGTGATGCAGCTTCCAGTGTGCTCCTCCACCCACCCCAGCTGGCAGCTACAGCAGGAAGAGATGAGGGGAGAGAGGAAGTGCAGGGAGGTGCAGGCATCTTCCTCACAGGTTAGAACCTGGTTCAAAGGACAGTGAGGGTCATACCCATCGGTGTATGTGTAATAGTCATAACTCTGCTATGTGTGCAAAAGCCTCCATCACCCTTACACTGATGTTTCCCTTCAACAGAAACGACCTGGGAGCGGCCAAGCAGTGTGCCTGGGACTCCAAAGAGCCCTGTGTCACAGAAGAGTTCTGCAGGTACGCTTTGATGCTGTGCCTGACTGCTGCACTAGGTGAATCTGCTTCTCTACCATTCAGCAAAGCAGAAGAAAGTAATGTGATATAGTGGGATACAGACTTAATGTACATACAAAATCACAGAATGGTTCAGGTTGGAAGGGACCTTAAAGATTGTCTCGTTCCACCCCCCTGCCATGGGCAGGGACCCCTCCCACTATCCCAGGCTGCTCCAAGCCCTGTCCAACCTGGCCTTGGACACTTCCAGGGATGAGGAAACCACAGCTTCTCTGGGCACTTGTGCCAGGGCCTCACCAACCTTACAGATTTTCTCTTCATCTCTGATCTAAATCTACCCTCCTGCAGCTTAAAGCCATCGCCCCTTGTCCTATCGCTCCAGACTCTTGCCTGATGTCCTTTCTATATCTCCTGTAGCCCCGTTAGACACTGGAAGGGGCTCTAAGGTCTCCCCAGACCCTTCTCTTCTCCAGGCTACACGGTCATGAGTGAGGCAGAGCAAACATGGGGTGCTTTCCCTTCTGACACATCTTCTTGACTGCTGTTTCCCTGCCAGTCCATCTTCTGTCTGGGTGTCTGAAGTGTCTGCTTAAGGACTGGGTTGGCTCCTGCTGGGGGCACAGAGGGAAAGAGTGGCCCAGCAAGCACTTTCTCAGATCTGCTTTCTGACAGGGCAGGGAAATCAAAGAGCTGCAGGGGCACATGGGCTGGCTGATGCTCTTCCACACAGAGCATATGCACAGTGAAGCGTTTCAGCATGTGATGGCTACAGGGGTGACCATATCCTCTCTGCCTTGACTTGAGGTTGCAGGGAAGCAAGTAACAGTCAGATGCATTACTGTACTGTACTGCAGAATGACAAAGCAAAGCAAAAATTACTTTAGAATAAAAAGTGTTAAACGTAAAGGCCATTGCTGCCAGCTGACTGTAAATAACACAGGCTAGAGGATGTTTTCCACAGAAATTTTCAAATTGATGGCCCTCTTTATTGGCAGCTGAGTGGGTAGTCTGCATGAAGATTGTGCATTTCATTGTGACCAAAGAATTTATAATGTAGTTGGGTATCTTATTTTAACAACACTTTGAGCATTATTCCTTCCTCAGTATATTAAAAAAAAAACCAAAAAAAAAAACCAAGCAACTTACAGTTCCATGCATGAACTATAAATATCTTACAAGGCTGGCCTTCTTGACAGGAAAACTCAACTCCCTTAGAGCAGTACTTTTTATGGATGCCCAGCAAGCCACTCCATCACGCTCCTCCTCAGGTGAATGGGGGATAAAACTGCAACAAAAGGCTCATGGGTTGGGATTAGGGCAGGGAGAGATCACTCACCGATTATGGTCATAGACAAAACGGACTCCACTCAGGAAAATGTTTGTTACTAATCAAATCAGAGTCAGATAATGAGAAATAAAACTAAGTGTTAAAATACTGTGATAGAAATCTGAATATTCACTTATGGGATTAGTTTTTAAAATGAGTAATTTTTCATTTGCTATCAGCAGCAAGCCTGCTAACAATCCATCTGTTCTTACAGTGAATGGCTACTACATCTCTGGGTCCCCGGTACACCAGCTTGACTCAGGTCATATGAGCCTCCGGAAAGCCACTGGGGCCCCCCAGGTAAGTTTTTGGGAAAAAGCCAAACAGCAGTATCCAAGAATAAATGGGTTTCTACTTAAGTAGTTTAGGAATCCACCGTAAGGAATCCACCAGGGCAGGAAGTCAAGTCATTTTCTTTTAGAAACTCTCAGATCAGACAGATTTGTTGCATGTAGAATAGTTAGTCTTTGTGCCCAGCTGGTAAAACAGTAAAAAATGCCAATATCTTTGGATTTTTTTGTCCTATCACTCCTTTCTGAAAAATTCACCAGGCCACTTCAGTCACTATTAACAACCCTAGGAATTTTCCTGCCACTCCAGCCTAAAGCCTGGGCCTGTGTCCAGCACAGTCCTCCCTTTACACTTGCACATCCGCCCATATCTGTATCTCATTGTTTTTTTCCTGCAGCTCCAGCTTTCCCTCCCAAAGACAGTATTCAGAAAGAATTTGTCCAAAGCTTTTTTCTCAATGATTTCATCCACTCCAGCCTGTCTTTTGCAGCCCCTCCTCAGTGCCTCACCCAGCACATCACCCCAAGTTAACCTCCAAGATGCTGACCTGTTGGCCTCCCCTGCCTTTGTCCAAATTTCCAGTAAATATCTCTGCACTTTTCCTCGTAACACGTTATATCCCTGGGAAAGTTTTCCCCGCAGGTCTGCAGATGCAGCACAGGGCACTCTTCCAGCTCCTCCCACAAAACTCTTTGCTCCCTGCCAAATCATCACCATATGACCATGTGACGACCACAGCTGGTGGATCACACTCCATTTGGGTTGTGCTTCCCCACCCACTGCCATTTTCTCCAGTGGTCCTAGACCTGAGTTTTCTGTTTCATTTCTGTATGGATATGCTAAGTGCTTTTGCAGTGCAAGTCCTTAAACACCCCTGGGGAAAACGTGTGTTTGATTGGTGTGTTGCTGCCATGTGGACCTGGCTTCTCTGGTGCTCTCAGTGTCTCTCTGACATTCTCTGTTCCTTGGTCTGAGTTTTTGTGTTGTCTGACAACTGTTCCGCTTTGCTTCACCCCTTTTTCTCACATGCCGCTTCCTAAGTAGTTGCCTTCAGCCTTTCCCTCAGGAGATCTGTTTCACCTAGGTCAGTATTTCTGGTTTAGATTCATGGCATTTCTCATTATACAGTCCAGCATTTTGGAGTCCCTATTTCTTCCACATCAAACATCTTGTACTAACTGCCCATGCTGCTGCTTCTCTGAGCAATTTGCCCTGGCTGGAAACAGAGAGCACCTAAACTAGGTCAAAAGCATTTTAGAGTCTTACATAATGCATTACCAGACACCCCTGTCCACACATCTGCTGTGATCTCCTCAGAGAACCCAAAAAAACTTGTAGGCTGTGACTTTCTTCAAAAAAACCCTTGTGCCAAAAAAAAAAAAAAAAAAAAATTCTGGAGGTATCTGACTCCTATTTTTTTGTAGTTGGCTTGGAACATGGTCAGATTAACTAACTTCTGCAGAACTTCCTTTGTAGCAACATTTGCCACCTTCTGTTTTTACAGTGCTGAGTCTTACTCAAATTCATAGACACCTTTTTAGTCAAATTCACATCTGAGATACATGAGGAGTCACAGAGTCACAGAATGGTTTCAGCTGGAAGAGACTCTGAAGACCATCCAGTCCCACCCCTGCCATGGGCAGGGACACCTTCCACTGTCCCAGGTTGCTCCAAACCCTGTCCAACCTGGCCTTGGGCACTTCCAGGGATGGGGCAGCCTCAGCTTCTCTGGGCACCTGTGCCAGGGCCTCATCAGCCTCATAGGGAAGAATTTCTTCCTACTTTCTAATCTAACCCTGCCCTGTGGCAGTGGGAAGCCATTCCCCCTTTTTCTATCACTCCAGGCCCTTGTCCTTGTCTCTCCAGCTTTTTGTAGACCAAGTTCAGGTACTGAAAGATCGCACTAAGGTCTTGCTGGAGTCTTCTCCAGGCTCTCTCAGCCCTTTGGTGCTATGCACTGCTTTGCTCAGTTGACTCAACCATCAGCCTGTCAAAAATCCCTTTCATGACTTTTCTCATTCCCTTCATTGCCTCCATGATACTTTCTTTCCATTGCTCCTTTATTACAGGTTTTTCCAAATTGAAGTCCTGGCTTCATCCCTGCTTTGAACTAGTTCTGAGTCTCTAACTGGCCGCTGGTGCCATTAATTCTCAGAACAGCTTGTGTCTTCTACGCCCTTTTGGGAAGCTGCTTTTCCTGGGACCTGTGGCAGCTTTTGCAGAAGAGTCCTTAGTAAGGAAAGCATCTGACCATAAATTCATGGTTGCAAGAAGCTGTTCTACACACCCTCAAAGTCTTTTTGGCCTGTCTCTCTCCTCCTTGTGTGTCTTGGGCCATCCTAAGCTGCTTTGCCTTGACTGCCTCTGTGTATGTTCGTGGCACAGGCTGTCTCCCACTGTGGAGTGGCTCCCAGGCATCAGCCAGGATGCTTTCTTAGCCCTGGGCAGCAGCCACCATGCAAACAAATGCTGGCAGGATCCCTCCAGCAAACTCAGTCACATTTCTTGGAAACAGGTCGGGGGATGCAGGGTGGGGGGGGTGGGAAGCCACAACTGAGAACAACGCGGAGCTCTGCTGTTCCGGGCGCAGGGCCAGACCTTGTTTATGGCTTCCTAGAGAGCAGCTAAATGCTGCCCGTTCAGGTTGTCACAACTGCCACCAAGGGAACAGCGGAGCAGCCATGGAACCGCACGTGTGTGGCGCTGGGCACAGTGATGCTGCTGGGTGTCCCCGAGCCCTGGGTGTCACCGAGCCCTGGGTGCCCGGCAGTGGATGTGCGGTGGGAGCCCCAGGCAGAGCGCAGGGATGAGGGCAGGAGCAGTTCACATGCTGCAGATCAGCCCCAAAAGT
>VZRL01002027.1:125798-180470 GCA_013397895.1 Origma solitaria
GACTGTGGGGCACATCTGTGTCCCTGTCCCCGGGGGGACACGATGACACCATTCCACAGACAGGTAGGAACTATCCGATGGCAGCACACTGTCCCCAGCAGCGGCTATCAGCGCCCCACAGCACGGCAGGACACGTCACCATCCCTGTCCCTGTCCCCATACCCACAAGCGTACGGTGCCATGGGACACCAAGACTCCTGTCCCTGTCCTCGGGAGCGTGTGACGCCTGGCAGGACACCTTCCCAGCCCCACCGCGGTGCCACCGTCCCCAGGCGGCGCGGAGGAGGAGAGGCGGAGCGCCGAGCCGCGGCTCCGCAGCTCCTGTCCCTCCCTCCCTGCCTGCCGAGCCGAGGCGAGCCGAGCCGTGCCATGGGCCCCGCCTCTCCCCGCCCCGCGCAGCCATGCTGGGCTCCGAGAGCGGCCGCGATGATGCGCTCCGCTTCCCTCCGCAGAGCCCGGGCTCCCCGGCGGCGCCGCGGCGGCAGAGCAAGGAGAGCAGCCTGACGGTGAGTGGGCACGGGCCGGACCGCGGGGCTCCGTGCGGGGCACGCTGCGCCGGGGCTGGGGGGAAAGGCGGCCGGAGCATCCTCCGCGCACGGCGTTTGGGTGTTTGCAAACTGCTGAGCCGGGGGAGCTTTGGGGTCTCTGCCCTGGGATGGAGTGCGGGCGCGGTTTGCCTTCGAAGGTGGTGGTGCTGGGATGAGCAGGAGGACCGCGGTGCTATGGAGGTGCCTCAGACTGCGAACCAGGTGTCCTGAAAAACTTCCTTACCTGATCATCTCCACAGCCCCCGCAGCAGCCTCTGTATTGGGAGAAGTACGAAAGAGTTAGAGAAATCACTGCTCTGCAGGGCAGGGTCTTTTTTTTTTTTTT
This sequence comes from Origma solitaria, assembly GCA_013397895.1. NCBI lineage: Eukaryota > Metazoa > Chordata > Aves > Passeriformes > Acanthizidae > Origma > Origma solitaria. Next base: position 126,672 of record VZRL01002027.1, read on the forward strand.
TTTTTTTTTTTTTTCCCCCCAATCTGTATGTTTTTTACCAAGAAGGTTTCTTGTGCCAGTATCTAAGTGAAGATTTCTGATGGAAAGTATAGGCAAAGGTTTTATTTTTCAGTGTGAAGATAATCTTACATTTACTTTTAGTCTTTATAGTTAAGTAGAACTGACTCAATGAGATTTTTTACAAGAACATGTAGTGACAGGACAAGGGGCAGTGGTTTTAAATTGAAAGACAGGAGATTTCAGAGTAGATATTATGAAGAAATTCTTGCTTGTGGTGGTGGTGGTGAGGCCCTGGCACAGGTGCCCAGAGAAGCTGTGGCTGCCCCTGGATCCCTGGCAGTGTCCAAGGCCAGGCTGGACAGGGCTTGGAGCAGCCTGGGATAGTGGAAGGTGTCCCTGCCCATGGCAAGGGGGTGGAATGAGATGATCTTTAAGGTCCCTTCCAACCCAAACCATTGTAAGATTCTGTGTTACGAAAGAAAATGTTCTCAGTTGTATGATGTATCTCAGTTTACAGACATTAATATCTTTTGTGTGCTTGGTGACCTCATCTGGAACACGATTAGCACTCATGGGCTTTTCAGTGCAGGACAGATGATTAAAAACAGAAAGGAAATCAAAGTAGATGAATGAAAGTGGCTAGTAATAGAAAGTTTTATTTAAATGGAAATCGGAAGAAACGAGCAGATAAATTAATTTCACTGATAAAGGAGAGTCAATAACCATTCTTGTAGCTGCAAGTATTGGCTGGGTATTGAGTCCCTGAAAACAAAAGGAATAATTTAATATTATACATCCTTGTTAATGTTACTATGAGGAGGAGATCGTTGTCTGCATTGTCACACACAGCCTGCGGATTTATTCATTAGTGAGCTGGGCTGCTGGTGACAGAGACCAGGGTTTGAAAGGGGCACATGCAGGTGTCTCTGACGGCGATGTGGGTCAGTCACTGCCATGCAGGTACAGTGTTCTGGGGCGGGAGGGGGAAACCTTCAACAGTTTTTGAAAAAACCACATCTGTCAGTGATTTTAATACTTGGTTGTTAAAATTAGTTGTTACCAATGTTAATACTGTTAATTGGTATATTGAGAGTATGGTATGCTTTGAAGTAAGTCTAAATCTGTATGTTTGGACATTTTTTCAGATGTCTAGAAGGAGCAGCTGTTCCAGGGCTGCAGTGGCTGGGGCAGCAGAAATGTCCCAGCCCCTGAATGCAGCCTCTGCCTGCTCAGACTGGGGGGTTGCAGTAAATCAAGGGCTGAGCATCATTCCCAGAGGCCATGGTCGCAGGGTGGGTTGCACTGGGCTGCATTATGTAGCACAAGAGCAGGAGTGCTTGTTTTTCTCCAATCCCTGCTGTTTGTAGTGCTGAGGACTCAGGCTGTTCTCTGAGGGTGGTTTTCCATATTTTCTGGCCCATGTGCCATCAGGTAACATCTGCAAAGCAAGAAAGTGTGTGTTATGTCAGGGTCACTGGGTATGCGTTTCTCCAGCAGAAGCCCAAAGCTTTCAAGTAGGATGGATCAGCTAGATAAAAATAAGCTAATTTTAACAGCTGTTTGCTCCGAGCCATTGCCTCCATCAGGGCAGCATTGTGAAAAATAAATCTCATTTGGAGGGTAAACTGTAAAACAGTGTAAGTGTTTTTGCTGTCTCCTAGGAGGTTCTATTTGCTCAGTGCCTCTGAAGCTGACGTGGAGATGTTCCAGTTAGCAGAGCTGCAGGGCATGTCCTTAGCTTGCTGTCAGATGCATCTCCTTGGTCTGTAGCTGTGCTCAGGCAGAACCTCTTCTTGCAGAGGGGAATTTTGTGATTTACTTCGAGGCTCTTGGTTTGGCAAACCTCCCTTCAAACTGAAATCCTGTGACACACAACCTGCAGACATCAGGTGATGTCCAGCCTGAGCAGCGGCTGCCACCAAGCTGTCGCTACATCACTGCCTTCAGCAGAGGAGTGGGAGCATCTTCCTCAGAATGCGTCTGCCTCCTCTGCATCCAAGCAGCATTAAGTAGCACAGCTTCTGGAAACCCTGGAGGCAGGTGGGGCTGGAGTATTTCCCATCTATGTGCACCCAACAGAAATAATCTGGTGTTTTCTCTCTGTCAGTGAATGTTACTGACATGGTCTTCCATTTTCTTTGGAAGAGAAACTCCAGCTGGGTATATCAAAGGTGGTTATGAAACTGCACAAAATACGGGCACTTGCTTAGGAAGGAGCAGTGCAGATGTGTGGTCTGTGCTGGTTTTACAGTGAGTTGCAAGGTGCACTCACTGTTTTAAGGCTGGATGGTTTTCTGGCTGATTCCTGAAGTCTCTGGCCATGAGTTGACTGTGGAAGCTGGAGATAATTTACAAGAGGTGAGGGAGAGTTAAATGGAGAATGGCCAGGGGGATATCAACTGAGGAACAGAGCTGTATCTTACTTGGAAGAGCGAGAAAACTGCCTGATTATAAGGTATTTCTGAGTGTGAGCTTCTCTCTTAAAAATTCTCTAGTGCCTTGTCAGGATAGTGCAGGGCTTGAAAAATGCTGGTGTTTGGATTTCATGTGTTGGACACGTCAGTGAGCACGTGCTGCAGATGGAAGATGGGCAGCTTATCCACAGGAACTTGGGATTTCCTGCTGCCCTGCTCTGCATCTGACACAGTGTGCAAACACGGGGCTGTGATGAGCACAGGATGAGGCTGCATGTTCAGCACAGCTCTCCCCACTGCCCTGGGGCTGACTGCATGGTAGATACTGTCAGAAAAGCCCTGCTCTGGCAGGGGCCTGAATAATCTCTGGACCTTTCTACAGATAGACCAAGTAAACAGGGTTCCTGAACACTTCTGGCAGAAATAGGAAGGAATCAATGGATTTGTTAACAATGGGGACTTGAGTTGTCTGTTAATCCCTTCTGTTGTACCATAGCTGCAGCATCACCCTTCCAGAGCTAAAACTCCAGGCAGATTCACGGTGTTGAAGCTACCCAGACATAGCCAATGCATTTCTGGGCTTCTCTCCCTGTCTGGGGAGAGTTCAGGCTGCCCGAGCCTGTGGCTGTGCCCAAGCTCTTCTGAGATCTTCTCCAGCCTTTGCATTTGGCTGTTTTACCCAAATGGTTCCATTCGCCGTATGAGCTCAATGGATGGAGTTGGATGTTGTACTTTTTAAGTCTCAGCTGAAACTGTAAAGAAAGTAATGAAGTGAGGCAATCTAGCTCATCTGTGCTATTTTAAAGGTGCTGTGAATGTGTAGAAATCAAAAAATAATGTGCATTTTTAAGTTGAAGAAATAAGCAAAAATGTTGCCCTGCTTTAGTTGCTTTAGCATGGCACAGTAAGTTTGCCTGCTCTCTGCTCATTTATTTATGCTGTGTCTGATATAATAAACATGTAGTTGATTATCTAAGCTTTGATCAAATTATTCGTGTTTTATTCATGTTGCTTGGCAATGTCTCATTTACTGGTGAGTGGTGACAGTGACTTCAAAGCCTCTAGAGACTCTGAAATCCAGGAGATTAATGTGCACGTCCAACCCAACAAAGTTTGTTGCTCCTGTGCAAATCCTGTGCATCCACCTGGCTCCCTGGGTCTTTTCCTCTCTGCCACCCTTTTGTGTCTCAGACATAATGAAGAGTCACCTATAGTGTAAACAGCTCATTTTGCCATGATTGCCAGTGTACTCATGGGAAATAGGAGCTGAAACATTTAGCTGTTAAGAGTATAATTGCATTTGCTTATGATCACTACACAGGCAAAAGTATTTCAATCCATTGAGTTTGGCACACAGCTTCTTGAGAACTGCATCAATTTGTGCTGCTTCTCTGGTCCCCTGTGTATGTGTCCTCCACCAAGCTTTGTTGTCACTGTGTTTTTTCCTTCTCTGACTCTGCCTTCTGTCCTCTGTGATCCAGTGGCTCTCAGACAAGTTTTCTGGTGCCACTCGTGGCCAGAAAGACAAGCTGCTGTCCTCTGTCAGGTTTGCTCAGCTCTTCCTTGGGATTTTGCCCTGCTAGTGTCTTGTTACTAATTTTGCTTTGTTGCAAGCTGACAACAGCCATTATTTTTACGAAGAGGCTGTATAAGAACATAATATGGTGAGGCTGATTACCACCTCAGCTGTCCCAGTGCAGCTTGCGAGCAGGTAATGCAGGCCATTGCACCTTGTTTTCTCTTCATGTTCTGTGATTCCATCAGTATCTGAGAGATGTGTTTGAATTCGTTTTACTTCTTACTGGCAATTACAGCTGTAATAGTCAGCTTCTGCAAGCTTTTGTTAGGCTGTGCTGGCAAGTCAGCATTGTTAAGATATTCACCCTGCCAGTTTTGAATTTGGACCTTGCGTGGAGCCTGGCCAGCTCTCAGGGATGTGAGCAAAGTGTGGTGCCTCAAAATGAGTGAGGGCAGTGGTCCTTTGCCCGGAGGGTGTGTCATTGTCCATGGGGCTGACCAAGCTGTTTAATGCTGTCAAACATCAGGACATCATCATGAGAGGCTCTGGCTGTCTTTAGCATCAAACAGCTCATCAGTGGGACTAAGCTGGTGAAGCAGAGTGCTTTTTTTCAGCTATCTTTGCTTTTAGAAGCAAGAAAAGGAGCATTTCAGAGGGAGGATGGCGAGGGGGAAAAGCTGTGCCAGCCTGGTGTTCCCGTCCTGCTGGGAAATCCTGAGAGGTTTGGTAGGAAATACAAATGCAAGAGCTCTTGCTTAAGTATCAGAAATCTGTGGTAATGAAAGGAAAGAAAGATCACAGGATTACCTATGTAGTTATATATAATTTTTAGTAATATTTCTAGAGTTTTGAAAATTTTTCATGCCCCCTGCTGGGACTTAGTGTAAAAAGCTGTAAGTTCTGTTTACCATTATCTTTTTTTTTTTTTTTCTTTTTAAGATTGCAAAATCTTTTGCTTTTTAGTTTTTTAATTTTGGCACCAATTCTCTTTTAAAAGTGATACTAGACCCAAATGGCCTTATGACTCTTTCCAGACAATTCAGCATCATTTCCAGGCAATTCAGTCTTCTGAGAAGTGAAGAGTATTTGATTGATTCCTAAAACTTTGAGTCTGGTCATACTCTTTGAGAAACACGTGAATTAACCCTACTCTCATCGCCTGCTGATGTGCATACTCACTGTTCCTCTTCCTGCTGCATTCCTGGAGTTCTATATTCCTGGAGTTCTGTAGTTGCAGTGGGACACTGTCACCAGTCCCAGCCTAGCCATTTCCATTGACTCTCTTATTGCTTCAGAACATTGAGACTCACTGTCACATCTCTAATCAACAGCCTCCGAGGGATACAGATTTAGTTTTTGTGAAATAGGCACTGCCTTTAGCAGGGAGTAGGGATTTCCCATGCTGTTTCTCTTTGCAGATTTTTAAGCTGCAGGATGCAACGCCTGTCCGACTGTGTGTGCCCCCCACTGCTATCACTTCCCTGTCCTGGTGCACAGTGCCACAGTGCAATGATCCAACTCAAGATATTCTATGTTTCTATCATTCTGTGATATCAGTCTTCTGTTAAAGGCTGCAAAATACACTTAGGATGTGCAGTTGGTTAGAGTGTGGTGCTGATAACACCAAGATCATGGGTTCCATTTTTTCATGGGCAATTCACTTAAGGATTGGACTCAATCCTTCTGGGTCCCTTCCAGCTCACATTGTTTTGTGATTCTGCTTGTTTTCTCCCTTCTCATTATCCAGTGTGACAATGTTGGGCCCTACAAATCTGCCTTGAAAACACTGCTGTGTTCAAGGGAAGCATTTATTTAGTTCTTTCTCAGTTGAAATAATGTCGTTTTGGACAACACAAAACTCCACTCAGCAGTGTGTTTCCACAGGGGACATCCCAGCCATTCTCCGAAAGACCACCAGTATGGGGATAGGTGGAAGCCAGAATAGCTTCTCCTTTCAGCAGTGGAAGGTTTTCCTCCAGAGGTGGGAATCATTTCCAGTATTTTGAATCTTCTGTGTAGTCTCCTTAAATCTCTTACCTTGAGCTGCTAACTGTTTTTACTTTGAGCTGAATCCTGAGTTCCTGTAACTTGGCCATCTGCCCTGGGGAGGCAGCACCTTGTTGTCCTGGGTGCCTGTGAGGTGTGTTTTGTAAGCACACAGGGTAGCTGTGCTCAGGGCAGTGTCTCATGCAGGCTTGCCATGCAGGAAGGGCTCTGGGGGACTGGCAGCACCAGCATGCAGGTGCTGTGAGACTGTAACCCAGATTTTTATTCAGTGAATGTGAAATACAGCATCAAAGCCAGGAATGTCTTGACACCGGGTGCCTCCAAGAGGTTCCCTGTAACTCCGTTATTTCTGACAGTGCTTTGTTTCCTGCATCTCTCCTGCTCATGGAGGATGAGCTGCAGCATTGCTCACTCTCATGAAACAGTTGGCCTGCTGTGATAGCTGACAGAGTGATTGTGCACGGGTTCTGGAGGGCACCTAATTTTTTAAGGCAAAGTTGCAATATATTGTGTTATTTGAGAACTGGTGTGTGGCTGTGACAGCACAGAGGCATGGCCAGGTACCAGCAAAGCCTGTGCTCAGCAGTGCATGGGATTTCATAGGATCACAGAAAGACTCACAGAAAGGTTTAAATTGGAAGGGACCTTGAAGATTGTCTTGCTCCACTCCTCTGCCATGGGCAGGGACACCACCCACTATCCCAGGTTGCTCCAAGGCCCATCCAACCTGGCCTTGGACTCTTCAGAGGATGGGACAGCCACAGCTTCTCTGGATCTTGTGATCTGTGAAGTGAAGTGAAGTGAAAAGTGAAGTGAAGCCTGTGTTCTGTCAGCCCATGTGCACCAGCCCAGCACTGGTCCAGGCTGGCGTTTGTCAGGCACTGCCTGAATGGAGCAGTTTGGCAAAGATTTCCAGACCATAAGACATTTGGGCTGATCCGTTTGAAGCTTCCTGAGAGGTGTCCTGAGAGCTTCCCGAGAGGGCATTGAGCCAGCACACAGTGGCTCGTGCTGGAGCTTTGCAATGCCCACAGGCACTCTGCACCTCACTGCTTACACCGCTGTGCCCACGGGACTGGGGCCAGCTCCTCTCTTGGGGTGAGCTGCTTCCAGCAGGTAATGGGATCCACATTCAGGCTTTTACATCTGGTGATCCCTGAACTGAGAAGGGAAGATAACCCTACCTACCTAACAAAAAAAAAACAGGGCAAGATGGGTTTGCAGCTACCCTGAGATAACTCTCACTTATCCTGGGGTAAGTTTGCTGGCAGGGAAGGGATAGGAGAAGACAACTCCAGCAGAGATAGGAGGTGTGAAACTTCCCTCAGTGAAGCCTCTCATGGAGGCTGTGTTGGTGACAGAAGTCAGCCTGGGTAGCACAGGGCTCATTGCGGCAGCACAGGCAGGCCCAGCTGAGTGTGACTGCACTGTTGTGCACCCCTGGCATGTGCCCTGAAGCTGCAGGGGTGACAAGGAGCCTGGGTGACAAGGAGCATGGCCATCCTGCTCTGAGCTGAGCTGATGTTCTGTAACTCCTGATGCACGACTCTTCTGACGGGGAGCACAAGGCAGCAGGGAAGGTGTTTGCACTGCTGTCTGTGGTTGGGACCCTGTGGCCAGTGGAGGCTGGCACTGTCTGGAGATGCTGGCTCTGGTTGGAGGTTCTGGCTCTGACTGGATATTCTGGCTCTGGCTGGAGGTGTTGCAGGCTCTGGCTGGAGACACTGGCTCCTGGTGGGAGGTGCAGGGTCACCAATGCCTGGCCACTGCTGGCAAAGCCCAGATGTCTGACCTGCAGATCAGTGTGAAGCCTGATGGGAGCTGGAAAGCAAGACACAGGGTTTAGGATCTAGCTGAGGTGGCAGCTAAATACACCATAGGTCCAAGGTCCTCAGCCTGCTTTGACAAGGACTTGGCAGCTCTGGGCAGAGGGATTTATGTGGAGCAAGCTCTTGCACTACTTAGAGCACAGCTGCTGAACCTCCAGCCTGGCCAGCTGGCAGCAGAACCAGTGTGGGTTTGTAGGAGCAGCCTTTTATCAGCTAAAGGTTTTGTGTGCTTTGCTCTGGCATGGTGGGTTTGCACTGTGTCAGCACCCACATCCTTTCTGATCCTCTCTGAATAGCCCAGAGGCAGATTCCCTGCGTGTAAGCACTGCCTTTGGGTCTGCCCATGCAGCTGTGCTAGCCCTACCCACAGGTTTGTGATGGATTTCCTGTGAGCATTAACTGATCCAAAACAACCCCCCACCCCCATACAGTTACATTTGTGAGTCTCCCATCCCCAGGATCTCTTGATCCTCTGGTTAATACCCTCTCAGTGTTCCCATGACCCTTGTGGGTGCACTGAGAGGGACTGCTTTTAGGGTACCTGCCCAGCAGGGATTTGGGCTGAGCATTGCAAATTGGCAGTGAGCTCTGACTCCTGCTGGTGCTTCCTCTGAAAGGCTTGGCCGTGTCCAGAGTTGTTCTGCAGCATGTTCTGCAGTAGCTGTCGTGCAATTTGCCTTCACTGTGCTGTTACCAGGCTGTATGTTCTGCTGTGATAACTTAATGAGCACTTGGACTTTTTTTTGCTGTGGTTTAATGACCATGTGATGAGTCCTGTCTCACAGATCGCTGTGGTTTCTGCACACTGAGGGCTCGCTGACTTCAGAGAGCCCCTGCTCCTTTTTACAGAGAGAATCACTTCCATCTGAAAAGATCTTTGAGATAGATCGAAGGGCTGTGCGCTGAAAAAATAATTCCTTTTTTTGTAATCCTATAGGAGACTGTCATAGCCAAGGGTGTTTTGCACCGATAGTGCTCCTGGTGCTCATTGTGTTTCTGTGCTGGGGGTGTGCTCAGGGCGTTTCACATCAGGGTTTTTACCACAGTTTTTAGGGATCTGGGAGAACTCCCTGCATGGTGCTTTCCAAATCTGGTAGGTTTTCCTCATGTGAAATGGGTAGTTTATTTCCCCCTGAGCTGACACTCCTGCTTGCACAGAGTAGCTTTCTGGGAATACTTAGCTGCTGTTTCCATGCAACAACCAATTTTTCTTCACTGCCATGCATTCACTGCGGATTTTGTGATGGGAAGCATGTGGATATAACTTTTTATTTACATATTTCTCATAAACAGCTAAATTTCGTTACCATCTAGCTCTCCTTTTTTTCTGCTTTCTTTTTAACAGATCAACTGTGTGACTTTCCCCCACCCTGACGTAATGCCAGAGCAGCAGTTGCTGAAACCTTCAGAGTGGAGCTACTGTGATTATTTCTGGGTAAGTAGGCAGCCAGCCACATGCCACATGCCGCTCCAGAGCTTCCAAGAAAATGGAATAAACAGCTTGATTTGTGGTACAAGGTAAGGGAGAATTTGGGCTGCGATACAGTGTGTTCAGGCGGTACCATGGAGACTGGGGATGCCAGTGAAGATCTCATGGAAACACCTGACCAGTCTGAGATGTGGCTCATCATCAGAGGAGTGTCCAGAAAGGCAAGGACAGTTCTGAGGAGATGGGTTTGGTCAGGAAATAGGGAGGATGTAGGACAAGGTACGTATTTCAAAAGACCACAGGCAGAAGGGCAGTGCAGCAGGAGGGGGATAGAATCCTGGAATCCCAGACTGGTTTGGGTTGGAACAGACCTTAAAGCCCATCCCATCCCACCCCGTGCCACAGGCAGGGACACCTTCCACTGTCCCAGGCTGCTCCAAGCCCCATCCAACCTGGCCTTCAACACTTCCAGGCATGGGACAGCCAGAGCTGCTCTGGGCACCTGTGCCAGAGCCTCCCCACCCTTACAGGGAGCAATTTCTTCCCAGTATCCCATCTAACCCTGTCCTCTGGCAGTGGGAAGCCATTCCCCCTTGTCCTGTCTCTCCAGACCCTTGTTCTAAGTCCCTTTCTGGCTCTCTGGAGCCCTTTAGGCACTGGAAGGAGCTCTAAGGTCTCCCCAGAGCCTTCTCTTCTCCAGGCTGAACAGCCCCAACTTTTGAGCCTGGCTCCATAGCAGATGTGTTCCAGCTTAGTGGCCTTCCCTGGACGCACTCCAACAGATCCACAGGTCCATAGGAAGCAAGGTGACTGACAGGGAATATTATTTCAGTGTTTCCCAGAGCATGAGAGCTAGGGATGCACAAGGAAGCTGGGGGTGCCCTTGCTAAAACAAGCAGATAGATAAAAGCTTTTTGTTAAATAAATAAATTGTGAAACTCCCTCCACAGGGTATTCCAGAGGTCAGATAATAAATGCATTTTTTGTAGGATGTGGTTTGTGACGGACAGGCCCATTTGTAACTTGAGTAGTTTTAATGCAGCCTGAAGCATCGGAAGTCTTCAGTGGCTCGTTCTGTGTGTGCCCTCTTGTGCTCAGGTCTGTTTTCAGGTTCCTGAATCACATTAAAATGATGCAGTAGTCCTTGGAGTGTGGAGCTGATAGAAAAAGGTTTTCCAATGTGAAATATTTCTTCTACTGGAAGATTTTTCTGGGCATTGAGAGGAATACTACAATGGAATCAACAGATACTACAATGGAATCAACAATGAAGATTTTAGGAATCTCGTGTGTTTTCTGTTACTAGTTATTGAAGCGTTTCCGTCTTAAAAAACAAGGTGTCAGTGTTGGGGGGCCAGCAGCATGTCCCCTTGTGTTTGCTCAGTGCTGATGGCAGGGACTTGCTAAAATACACAGACATATTTTAAAATGGTCACATTATTACAAAACTTCTTCAGTTTCTTCCAGTCTTCTGATCCCAGTGAGCCCTAAATCATTAATGATGTACAAATTGATTTTTTGCATGTCTTACAGAAGTTCCTGCTCTGTTTGGTTCTGCCTGTTCAGACTCAGCCACTGCTTGGTTCCATGGGTTGGTCACATCTTGCTTTCAGTGAAACTCTACTTAAAGCTGCCTTTCTTCTGCAGGCTTTTATCCTCTCATAACTCTGCTTGCAGGAGTTTCCTCTTTGTCCGTGGTCTGCCCACAGCTCGCTCTCCTTTCATCATCTCCACTTCTCCCACTATCTCAGCCGGCTGCTGCCTGCTAGGGCATCCTGCCAGTCTCCTGCTTTGATTGATTTGGCATTTTTCTCTGGCTACTTGTGCAGCACGCGGGGGATCGCAGCAAAATCTGCAGTGCTTAGGGAAATGTTCTTTGAGAATTTGTTGGAAGAGGGAAGGAAATGAAACAGGGAAACAGAGAGGAGAGAAAAGAGGTAGCAGAGGGAAAGCTCTGTCGGTCCTTGTGGCAGCGCTGAAGTCGGTGGAGCAAAAGGCTGTAAGAAACAAGCCATGAAGAGTGGGGTGTGTGGTGGTAATCTGTGGGACAGGTTGTTGGTTTACCTTGTTTTACAGCAGACCCACACTGACTGGCTCTGTTTTTCTTAGTACAAATCAGAGTTGAACTTGGCAGTGTATAAAAGGTCTTTCAGGGCTGTGTTCCCCCTGCAAGGAGCAGCACTGTCCTCCCCTCTGCCCCAGGAGTTCCCTGTGCTGGCTCCAGGATTCCTCCTTTCGGCAGGCTGAGCCCTTGGGGCTGACACTTACCTAGTGGCGTTTCCAGCTGTGAAGGGTCATGGCAGAAAGGCCAGCAGGGCTGCTGCTTCAGTTCCCACATCGTGTTATGCTAGCTAAAGATAATTGTAAAGCTTCCCTTTTTAAATTAAAAAAAAAAAAGGGGGGGTGTAAGAGGAGCAGGAGAGTGTTGGGCTATTCCTTTGAGGGGGCTGAGGTGCTGTAGCCATCAGCTGATCTCAGAGGAGGTTCTCAGGCACCCCTGCTGGGAACCACATCTCTGTGGGTTTGACCTCTATAACTTTTTGTTGAACTTCCTTTTATTTCTTTCAGGCAGATAAGAAGGACTCACAAGGGAACAATACAGTGTCGGGATTTGAAATTCTTCTTCAAAAGCAACTTAAAGGGAAACAAATGCAGAAAGAAATGGCAGAGTTTGTTCGAGAAAGGTAACTAGCACTTTGTTATCAAATTAAATATTTATTGCAATTGTTTTTTCCCAATTTTGATATTCTTTAAATATATTAATGCTTAATGCTTAAATTCCATAAAAGGTATGCTACAAATTCTTAATGAACATTTGGTATTTCTTTAATTTTCATCCAACTCTCCAGTCTTCTCCAGCTCTCACTTGTCTCTCGTGCTCTGTCTGAGTTGTATTGCACAAAGGCTGTCTGTGTAGAGGGAGCCAAGAAGGTTTTAAGCTGCAGATTCAAGGAAAAGGCATAAACAGGAGAGAAGCAGAGCGGAGATGGTATTTAGAAGGGAAGTATTTTATCTGAAAAATACAGAAGCAATTTGTTCACATGGAGCATAGGCAGTTTCCTAGGGGGAGATGTAAAAAGGCATCACTTTGGACTTAAGCTCAGTTATAGAATCACAGGATGGTTTGGGATGGAAGGGACATTAAAGATCATTTCATTCCAGCCCTTTGCCATCTAGGTGTCTAGGGACACCTTCCACTGGACCAGGTTGTTCCAAACCTCATCCAGCCTGACCTTGGACACTTCCAGGGATCCAGGGGAAGCCACAGCTTCTCTGGGCACCTGTGCCAGTGCCTCACCACCCCCACAGGGAACAATTTCTTCCCAATATCCCACCTAACCCTGCCCTCTGGCAGTGCGAAGCCATTCCCCCTTGTTCTGTCCCTCCATCCCTTGTCCCTAGTCTCTCTCCAGCTCTCCTGGAGCCCTTCATGCACTGGAAGGAGCTCTAAGGTCTCCCCAGAGCCTCCTCTTCTCCAGGCTGAACAGTCCCAATTTTCTCAGCCTCCCTGCAGAGCAGAGGGCTCCAGCTCTGTGATCAGCTTAGTGACATTCTCTGGACTTGCCCAGCAGGTCCACACGCAGATATTCAGCGTGAACCCACAGACACGAAGGCAGATGCTGCTACCAGAAGATGCCAGAGTGCTGTTCATGGGCTGTTGCTCTGCTGACATGGGAGCTCAGATACTGAGCACCAAACTAGCATTTGATAGATGCTCAGTGCGAACATGTACAGCAGGTGATGTGACATCATTACTCACAAATGTAGTCACTGCTATTGTCATAGAGTGGTTTGTCATATGTCCAAACCAGTGTAAGTCTGGTGGATCATCTGTGAGGATGACTCTGAAAACCTGAGAACAGCCCATAGGGAACAAACAGTGTTTGCAGCCTGGAGGAAGGATGCTGATGGGTGTTCTGTTCTGGAGGCAGCTGCACCAGTTGAAGGAGTGTCTGTCCTCTGCCGTTGTCTCCCTGGTGATGCTTGGAGCTGAGTTGGTGTTGCCTTCTCACTCTTCTGCTGCAGACTTGGCCTGACGGTGCTGATGGGAATCAGCACTGGTGCTGGAACAGAGCTGGGCCACAAGCTGTGGTGGTGTTGGGGTGCAGCTCAGTTGGGCAGAACTTGCATATAGTTGTTTCATTTGTAGGTTGTTTTCTTTCTCCCTCTTGTGGTTTTTTTTCATACTAGGGATATGGCAGCAGTGGGAAATAGAGAGTATCACAGGTGGTAACGGTGGTCACATAGAGGGCCCAGCAGCCACTGTGGTTCCTGTAGCCTTTGGCATAAGATAGTCCAAGAGACAGTTACAGTGTGACCAGAAGTAGAAGAAATATAGAAAAATAAAATTGAGAAATAGGCTTGCTAAGGGAGAGGGTGACCAGGCAAGCAGAAATACAAGGGAGAAGAGGGGGAAGCTGCTTCAAAGATAGCAATATATAATGAAATTTGACGAATGAAAGTAAGATTCATTCAAGAGGAAGGGAAAGTTGGTGTGAAGTGAGAGAGAGCACGGAAAGCAGCTCTGACACTGCGGGGAGGCATGTCTGTGTCCTCAGCAGAGGAAGAAGCACGCATGTTAGAGAGGAAAGACAGGAAAGATTCACTGTGTGCTGGAAACAGAAAAGGCTGGGAATTGAGTGTGAGAGAGTCTAGATGGCAGTTACAGAAAGATGAATACATTTTTAATCTGTTCATAACAAAGGATCAGGATTGCTGTGTGTGGAAAAGGAGGAGGATAGTGTAGAGCTGGAGAGGTTATTCATGGAAATAGAGCTCAGGCCGTCAGGGGAACCACTAATTCCCAGCTTAGAGGGTGGAAGTATAGATAAGGTTCTCATGATGACCTTCAGGTGCCTTGGGAAGCACAAGACCACATTTAACTAGGAATTTTCCTGTCCAGAAAAATTCTCTTTTTGTCAGTACAATCAGCCTGCTGGAGGTGAGATTCAGGCAGCTAATAAAAACAGCCCTTCTGTAGGAAGCTGGTATAAGACACGATAACCAGGTTTCTTCATCAAATATGCGACAAGAGGGAAGCTAACTGAAATTTAGTTTATCAAGTAGATGCTTTTACAGGAGCTTCTTGTATATAACACTCTCAGACTGAGCAATTATGTGTTCATTCCGTTCTTCTTGACAGAGGTAGGGTTATAAAAGTCAAATAGTCACAGACTTTGGCTTTTAATAAGACAGACCTCAAGAAAGGGAGGAAAGTAATTAATAAAGAAATTGAACTGAAAAATCAAAGGTGTTGGTGTGAAAGAAGGAATTGCTTTAAATCAAAAGTGAAAAGAAGGTCCAGCATTTGCATTCAAGGAAGGACTCCAAAACAGCCCAAAAAATCTGCAGTCTGCCCTGAGAAGCACCAAGTATAAGAAGTATTGTTTTCATTAGCAAAGGAACAGTGTCTTACTCACTTTTTAATTTAGGTTTGCTATGTTTAGAAAATGTAAGTTAAATAGCAGATTATTTAGCTTCTGCCATGTTCAGCAGATACATATATGCACCTTTCACTGTTTGTCTGCAACAATTTGTGGAAGACTTCTGCTGTTTCTGCACTACAGGAAAAGTGATTGTGCTTCTGTTGTCTGATAATTTCATTGTTCTCTCCTAATCTGGAGAAACAGTGTAAAAAGACTCATAGTTACAGTCTTCCCACAGTGACAGTTGTGTAGCTGTCTGACACTTTTTCTGCCTGTTCCCCCTGTTGTAATCTATTTAGTTTCTTCTTGCATGGCAGTCACATCAGATCATCTTTCCTCCTTTTGTAGCTCTCTACTTTTTCTTCACTATAATATGTCACAGCTGAAATTAGTTGAGTGTGGGCCCACAAAGTGCTTTTGTTCAAAAAAAAAAACGGTAAAAGAGAACAGGAAATAAACATCCAAAGATCAACTAGAAGTAATGAAGTCAGAAAAGTATGGGTCAAAATGCAGTTATAATCTATAATGCTTCTGACTATACAGGAATTGAAATTCTGGAAGTTTTCATACAA
Organism: Origma solitaria; assembly: GCA_013397895.1. Classification (NCBI taxonomy): domain Eukaryota; kingdom Metazoa; phylum Chordata; class Aves; order Passeriformes; family Acanthizidae; genus Origma; species Origma solitaria. Next base: position 141,868 of record VZRL01002027.1, read on the forward strand.
GTTAGTGGAAACAAGACCTTGGCGCTTTTTTTGATAAGAAGGTGGAGTTACTGCCAAAAAGCCATGTGGGTTTCTGGAGATGGATTCAGGACTCGGGAGTTCTGGCATGTTTGTGTTTCACAGTCACCACAATCCAGAGTTTGCAGTATGTTTATAGCAGGCAGGGCCAAGAGGCAGATTTTTTCCCCTCTTTGAGGTTTGTCTTGGTTTTTAACCCCTTTTGGCCACAGATGACGACGGGAAGCCAGGCTGGGGTAGAGTAATTTATTGCTTATATTTGGAGCTCTTCAGTATAGACACTTTACCTTTTTCTTTTTATTTTTTATTGAAATTCCTCCTTGCCAGGCAGTCTGCCCTTTTAGTAGTGCCATCCATTTGCAGTACAAGTAACTCTTGAAATCCCTAAAAAAATCTTGGAGCCTAGGCCAAAGCTGGAACAGGTGAGAAGCGCTTCCATCAAAGCCAGTGGCTTTGCTTGGCTGGTACCACACTTAGGACAGGCACTGATGGTCCCAGACATAGTGTGTCTTATGTGTGATTTTGAAATCATGAGAATCTTATCATCACAGAATGGGTTGGGTTGCAAAGGACCTTAAAGCTCATCCAGTTTCACCCCTCCCAGTGCCATGGGCAGGGACACCTTCCACTGTCCCAGGTTGCTCCAAGCCCTGTCCAGCCTGGCCTTGAACACTTCCAGGGATCCAGGGGCAGCCACAGCTTCTCTGGGCACCTGTGCCAGGGCCTCACCTCCCTCACAGGGAAGAATTTCTTCCCAGTATCTAATGTAAACCTACTGTCTTTCCTTTTGAAGACGTGAGGCTTGCTTCTGTCTTACTACATTCAATAATTCCCCAGCTTCAGCAGTATCAAGGAAGAACCTGACAGGGTTTTAAATTTGATATTTTCTCAGCAAACTGTTTTGATGGAAGATGGTCAGTTATTCCCCTGTTCATGAGACAAAGGACTGAGACACATCTGTGAGGGTCTGCATGGGCAGCTCGGAACAGTCAGCAGACTGTTTCACCTTTGAATATCCAGCATCTGTGGAAAATCACTCAAAGGCATCCTTAAGCCAAAATTCTGCAGGAATGAAGTTCATGGTGAAGGCTGTAGGCTACAGCCTTGTTTGGGAACTCCTGGTGACTGAGCCAAAAGTAATGAGCCTTGGCTCTGGGGAGACATTTGCACCATTATTGTTGACCTATTCACTCTTTCCAGTCCACAGAAATTGTCACTTCTGAGATAAGATCAGTCTCATCCTGAAGTAGGTCTTTAAAGTATGTTAGGTGAAATGTGCCTGGATAAAGCCCTTTTCCTAGTGAGGTCCTAGCCCAGTGGAGCCTTTGGTGCTGAGCAGCTGTGTTTGTTGGCTGTCAGAGCAGGTGTGGAGAGCTGGCTGGTTTTGTCCTCATGAGGGGGAGAAGAGGAGCCCCCAGCTCCTGGGCAAGGTCTGTAGTCAATTGTCATACAAAGCTGGGTGTCATCTTGGGCCTCAGCCCGCTGCATCCCAATCAATTGCTGAGAGTGACATCCCAATCAATTGCTGAGTGACATCCCAATCAATTGCTGAGAGTGAGACCCCAATCAGTTGCTTTGCTGTGGAGCCGTCAGCTGTGGGACACAGACCTGCTCCCTCTCCTGAACTCCTTGAGTGTAACGACAGAGTGGCACTTCTCCTCCCACGCCATCCACCAGGATATTTTCAGCAGCCCAGAGCTTCAGATCCCTCTTAGCTATCTCAGGGGATCACTTTTAGCTCAAGTGTGCCCCGCAAATTGCACATGCTCAGCTAGCTACTGCAAGTGTGCATGCCAGAAATATCACACCTTCTGACGTCTTTGTGGATGGGCATTTCAAAGCAGTGGTATTGCCCCTGCTTGCGTGTGGTTGGCACAGAATCAGGAGTTGTTCTACCTGGGGGGCCGCACAGCTCTCTCAGAAATGCTCTGTTGAGCAAGCTGGGTTGAAAACCAGCAAAGAATCAACTGTTTGCTCTGCCTGGGAGCATGTGTGCCTTGCAGTTGTTTCACTGGGAGAGAATTCAGGGAAGATGGAGCTGGGTGTCGTGCATGGTGCCCATCATCTCTGGACCATCTCACTCCTCCCTGCTGGGCTCTCAGCAGGTACCTTTGTCCCCTCACTCCACAGCTGCACTCCTCCTTCTCCCTGCAGTCATTCCCATAGGAGTTGTGTGCCCACACCTTTTCTTTTCTGCACCCTCGCTCATCCTGCCCCTGCTGGAATCCTGGGAGGTGGTAGCTCTCTGTGTGTTTTTCTAGATCTCTTCTCTCCTTGGGTCTTTCTCGCTGCCTCTCTTTGTTTTCCTAATTCTCTTTTCCTGCAACTTCTGGATTGCATTTCGCAAATGTAATGGTTTTTCTCGGCTGGGTTGTGGTGCCTCCTGAGTGAGTGAAGACAGGGACAGGGCAAGGAGTGGGATGAATGAGGGGAAGGGGTTACACCAGCCACGTGCTGGTGACAGGAGCTCCTGCCACATCATTGCCATGCCACCTTCACTTTGTCACTTGTCACAGAGAGCAGGAAGCATTCGGTGTCCCTAAGAAAGGTGCAGTTCAGCACCCCAAATCTCTTTTGGATTTTTCCTGGATCGCTGCATTCCTTCATCTTTGCCTCAAGGATGTGCAGCCTCACATTTCACAGCAGACTGAACCACGCGCTTCTGGTTTTGCAGACAGTCCACGCTGCACAGCAGAAACACTCTGTCCTTGTTATTTGCTCTCCAGAACTGTAGCTTCTTCATCTAATTTTGTCGCCCATGCTGTCCTGCATATAGCCCTGCTCTTGCCACTGCATTTTTAGCATATTGGGCGGGGAGAAGACGGCTCATGAAACTGGTGCTGCCAAGCCCTGGAGACTGAAAGGAAAATTCCAGTGGCAAAATCTGTTAAAACACAGAGAATTTCTTCAAATTATGTGTGTGGGTTTCTGCATTAAAGCTTACTTACTGCTGTCTTTTTATTTTCTCTCTGTGTGTATGTGAGTGTAGGATAAAGATTGAGGAGGAATATGCTAAGAACCTGTCCAAACTGTCTCAGAATTCCTTGGCTGCTCAGGAAGAAGGGTAAGTGTACCTCTGTGACTTTCACAGATGATAAATTTTAACATAAAAGGCACTTTCCCTTTCCCCAGCTCTCCTGTTGAGTAGAGGTTTATTTAGATTAGCGCCCTGGGTGTGTTGGGGAAGGTGGAATTGCTTCAGAGTTGTTTATGTAGGGTTTTCTTTAAGTTGTTAATGAGAAATTTTTTAGAAATGTGTATAAAATGTTGCCTTTGCAATCAAGTTTTTACGCTGCCCTTGTTGTAGCCAGGACTAGTTCATTTCAGGATTAGCGTGTATATGTACTAAACTACTTTGAAAATGGAAGAATATATAGAATATATATACTACTGAGAGTAGATGTGTAAGGTCAATGCTAGTACAATCAGAGCAGCAAAGACAAGAGGGGGGATAAAGTCTCTTCTTATCAGGGTTCTGGCCCTTCAGGAAAAGCAGCAGATTGCCCCTTATTTACAACATTTTCACACTTTGGAATTGTTAAGAAGACATTAGGCAGTGCAATTCAGACTAAATTACAGTTCTTCAGTAATAATGAAAAGGCACCGCTCCTGAAGGCTCAGGACTTGGTAGCTCTATCCGTTTCAACACAAACACAAAAATCTGTTTCAGTGTTTCTCAGCACTGAAAGCCAAAGTTGGAAATGACTGCCCTCAGCATAGCTTTGACAGAGTGTGTTTCTGCCAGCACTGAAGCTCCATGAGGTATTTTGCTCAGCTTCCAGGAGGCAAGGACAGAAATTGCAAGAGGCTAGCTGGGTTGTTACTGCTCTAAGCACCGACACGGACTATGCTTTCTGTCCTCCTTTCTCCTTAGGGGTGGATGCTCACCTCATCCTAGCAAAGCTAAAACCATTCTTCCACATCTTCCTTCCACTTTCTCCTATCCCCAATAGGAGAAGGAGGGAATGACTGAAAAAATGAAGGGGAAGGAAAGTAGGGGAGTGTAGATGAAAAGAGAGGGAATGAGCACTCAAGCATAAGAAACGTTGAAGTAGGGAAGTGGAAAGGACATGGTGCAGAGTGCATGGAACTGAAAGCACTGTCCATGGGTGCTCTGCCTGGAGGGGTGGCAAGGTGAGAGGACAGAAGGAGGTCATGCTGAGATTTTTTCCTCTGGATGCTGTGGTGGCCAAATTGGCTAGAACCAGGAAGAGGCTAGTGAGATAATGGGAATTGGTGAGGCCCAGAAAATGGAAAAGTTCCACTTAAGAAACTGGGGGAGGAAGAACAGCCAACAGGAGGATTTGAAGAAGTCAAAAGAGGGACTGCAACCTAGCACACTCAGCAAACATTCCACCAGGGCCTTCCTCTTATTCCCAAGAAGGTGTGAGTCAGAGGACCTCTCTGCTCTCACTGCTCCGTGCACACTCCAGTTACCATTGCAACTTTCACACTCCACTGAGCGTTTTCCAGCTTCGCTGTCCATCAGTCTATGGAATCGACACAAAATACGCGGTGTCCCTCCACGGTCCTGTGCCCTCCTCTGGGGATAGGCAGACCCACCATCGTGTGTGTGAGTGGGAAATGGGGGGTGACAAGGTGGGGCCCATTGGTGGTTCTGGGGTGGTTCTGTCTGGGGTGCTGTGAGCACAGTGCTGCTGTGTGTACCCAGGAGGTGATACTGTCTGTGATGATTGCAGTCACTGGAGTTAGTTAGGAGATGCAGAAGATGCTCAGGAGGCTAAAATGCCTTCTTTTCATAGACAGATCAGATAACATGGTTAGTGTCGGTGGGAACTGGGCAGTGGGAGAGGACCTCAGGGTGGGTCTAGGGAAGGAGATTTGTGGGGAGCCCTTCCATAGGTGTATCTAAGTTGTTTAGCTGATGAACACCATATTTGAAAACTCAAGTCCTTGGAGCAGTGCAAACGGTGACAGATCATTAGTTTGAAATTGCAGATGACAGCCAATTTTTCAGGCTATCAGGAAGAGTCAAATCCCATTATCATTGAAAAGGAGATGGGGAAGAGATAGAAGGAGTCAGGAACTGTAGATCACTCAGCTTTGTTTAACCTTTGCAAAGTGGTAGAATAAACCATCAGACTTAAACTTAGCAGAAAAATAAGGTGATGAGCAATTGTTGTAGGTGCATACACAACAATGCCAAGCCAACCTTACTCCATCCTTCCGTGATGGAGTAAGAGAGTAAGTCGAGCATCATAGCTCTTAATTTAGTATAGCTTTTTGCAATGGGAGATTTTTGTAGGCAGACGAGAGAAACAGTGGCCTAAATAAAGCCTAATGTGCAAAAGCTAGGTAAAGAAAAATGCACTACTTACTAAAACTAAAGTGCAGAAAGCAGCTGTGGAATGAGATCCCAAAGGGTTTGTCCTTAGTCCAGGGGGTTTTAAAATGTTTTTGTGATGAACATCCTATGATAGGAGAAATAATGGATTTACCATAATCAGAGATGTGACAAAGCGGAGGGTTGTTATGTGTAATTTGAAGAAAAGGTTGCAATTCAGAATTCTTGTGTTAAAATGGAGAAATTAACTGGAAAAAGAATAAGATGCATTTTAATGAGCACAAAGCACCAGGTTTTATACTTTCACAGGATGTGAAAGATACAGTTACATAACAGTTTGTGGGAGAAGGATCTGGCTATAGTGAATCACAAGCTTATTCATCAACAATTCCATGCTGTTGTCTAAAAAAGCAATCATATTGAAATATGTAGAAGAAAGAGTGTCTGATACAAAATAATCTACTACCAGTTTAGCAACTGGAAGATCTATACTGGAGACAGTATAGTTTTGGTTATGATGCTTTAAGAGGAGTGTAGGCTGTCGTGGAGGGTCTGGAGGAGTGTGCCTTAGCTGCCATTGTCTTGGAAATAATCTGTCCAAAAGAAAAAGACAATGGAGAAATTCTCAAATACTGAAAAGCTTCTCTGAGACTTTTCACTTAAAGTGAAAATCTGTTCTCTAAAGTAGGGTGTAAAGTAGAAGAGGCAATGGAAAAACTGCATTGGTGGAAAGTTTGTTATGGTATGGATAAATTACTGAAGGATCTAGCTTATGGAGGCTCTGACATCTCTGTAAATGGAGATCATCATGAGCTTTGTTTTCAAAGATCTGCTACATACCATGCCAATACAATTCTGCCTTGGTCACAGGGGTTAGTTGTCATCTCAGATTTCTGTTACCCTTTTCCGTAATTTTGCTTTCCAAGATATGGTACGAAGTGTTGTGCCTGGACTGTCTGACGAGATCCCACAAGGGAGGATGGGCAAGAGACAGCTCACTGACCATTGTCCTTCTGTTCCTCCAGCACACTGGGAGAAGCTTGGGCGCAGCTCAAGAAGAGTCTAGCTGATGAAGCAGAGGTTCATCTCAAATTTTCTTCCAAGGTAAATAGTTCTTCCTTTTCCAGAGATTTTTGCCCTGAATGGGTGGGCCTCTCCCTTCAGTGCGGGAAATATACATCCATATGGTACAAATTTAGGAGAATTAATAAGTTGGTGAACAAACTTACTGAAACTCTGTCCAGTCTTCCTCCCAAAATCAGTTTATTTAGTCTACCTGATGAGTAAATTAAAACACACCTAACCTTAATTTTCTATTAAAAAGAAGTAAAACTGATTATAGAAGTTGTTCACCTGGTCTCTGCATTCCAGCCAGTAAATTTAATTAGTGCTTGTGCACTTTATGTCTGCAAAGGAAGAAGTGAAAAGTAATATTTGGCTTCTCCACAAAAATCTACTCTACCTGTGTGGAAGGAAGAGAACCAGGACTCTGGCTTCTTTGTATCATTAGCCTTTCTGTAAAGTCTGCTGGGAACATCATGTTATTTTTGGGTTTTCTCTCAAGTGATGCCCAGGGAGACTTCTTTTACAAATTATGGTATTTATCTGGGTTTTTTCCACTGCATGTGACATGCTCTTGAATCCTGTTACATTATGTTAACCTCTGTGGGTGTTCAAGTTCAATACAGTGGCAGATATCTCAGCACAACAGCCATGTTCTGGAGGAAAATTATAGCTCTGCACCATTTGTAAGCATTTCTGCAGAGGTTACTCAGGCAACCAGCTGCTGCCTTGGCAACCCACTGCTCTGCCTCAAACTTCGGCATCAAGGCTGTAATTAGTGAAATACTTTTTGCTCCCCATTGTCCTCCTGTATTGTTTTCCAAGAGGAAGAAATGCACCCTGGAGTGATGTGTGCATGTAGGCAGGCCAGGTAGAGGCGCTCTTCCATTATTTTCCTTTTTCTTAAACTCTGCACAGAAACTCCTGTAGCATCCTCTAAATCCTTCCCACTGTTTGTGTGCAGAAAATCTGTGATGTGGCACTTCAGGGGCATGGTTTAGTGGTGGACCTGGCAGTCCTGGGTTAACAGTTGGACTTGATGGTCCTGGAGGTTTTTTCCAACCATAATGATTTTATGATTCTGTGTTTTTATAACTGCTTGGGAGTTTCTAGTTTTGCCTTCCTGTTATTGACATAATATCTTTTTAAACACATTGATAACTGGTGTTACTTTCAGAGGAGTTACTTTTAGAAGTAGTAATTCTGGTTCTCATTGGTAATCAACCAAATCCCATCCGTGCTGGCACAAGGAGGCCATACGAGTGTTCAGGCATAAACACCAGCCTTGAAGACACTTAACAGCCTCTGTGACAGTCCTTACACCACTGCTATGTGGAGGATCAGGAGCAAAGCAGGGAAGGTGACACCGTTCCCGTGTCACCTGAAACGTAAAATACTATTATCCTGCTGCTGCCTATACAGCCTGGCATGGCAGCTGTAAGTACAGGCACATGAGGAGTCCTTCAGGAAGGCTGTCATGGCACTGAGCTGCTTCGGGTCTCTATTAGCTTGCCTGGGGCCACCCTGGTGACACTGGCATGAACACATTGTCCAGAATTTTCCAGTCCAGCACTCCCAGTCAGAGCAGGACTATCACACACAGAGGATCAAGTCAGCTACACCTCTGCCTAGCTGAGTCTTGAGTATCTCTAAGGACAGAGATTTCACAATCTCTCTTAGTCAACCTTCTCCAGTGCCCAGCCACCATTCTAGTGATTCATTTTGGTTTTGGTTTTTTCAATTATTTTAAACCTGAACCTCCCAGAACTCAGTTGTCTGTTGTGGCTTTGCCTGGCCCTGCAAAGAAGAATTTGGTTCTGTTACACCTGGATCTGACCTTCACATAGCTCTAGACTGTATTAGATCACCAAGGCCAGTCTGCATCTGCCTAAACAGTTTCTGCTTTAGGTTTGTTTAACCTTTCTAGGATGTGTGCTGTAGAGTCTTGGCTGATTTTGTAGCATCCCTCCAATAAAAGACTGTACTGAGCTGAAATAAAGTTTCCCTCTCCATTAAAATAATGCTGGAAAAAGGCTGCAAATACTTGTTTTCAGGGACTATTTTATACTGCTCCACTGCAGGCCATGTTAACTGATTACAGACCCAACTCGCCTGCGTTGGTGGAGTCCAGTGTCCTCACAGGAGTGACAATAGAGAGCAGGTTCTGGGGAGGTGACATATCCATATCCCTCCAGAGCACATTTTCTAGATGTCCAAACTGAGTATCAGAAGGCCAAAGATCAATATGATGCAAACTGTATCAGAGTCGAGTACTGGCAGCTGTCAAGATGAGTCATGTATCTGGTCTTGATGGATTTCTCCTTAGTTGATTCCAGAGGTTTCTTGCCATTTCTTAGAAGAGCTTAAACTAAATAATCAGGCTTCTCTTTAGGCTCCCTTATGCTTGACAGAAATAAATAAAATGTGGCCTTCTTGGACCTCATTTCTCCATACTAGAAACACAGCCATGAAACCACAGCCCACAGACTCACCTCACTGCAGTTCAGGTTAGTGGCTTTAGTTGGGTACTTTGTGGGGCTTTAAGCAAGTTACCATCAGGCCAGAATGGGAGCTCTGATAGTGCTCTGAATATTTCCTGTAGTTTGATCTTCTGTGTAAAAAGAGAGATGAACTATCAGAAGGAGGGAAAGACTCGATTTCTGTCCTTTTGCTCCCTTCAATTAATATTCCCTAAAGAGAGCTCTCCTGCGAAGGGCTGAGTTTTGCAGTGGCTTAATTAAGAGCATTCTTGGGGATGAGAAGTCTTGCTGTCTGGCAATGCCTTTGGCTGCAGTGCGTGAATTGTTTTCTCTTTGTCTTGAGCTCTTCTCAGAAGAAGGAAATGGTCTCAAATTGCACCAGGAGAGGTTAAGATTAGATATTTAAGAAAAAAAAAAAATCACATAAAGGGTTTTAAAGCATTGCAATAGACTGCCCAGGGCAGTGGTGGAGTCACCATCCCTGAAGTGTTCAAAAAATGTGGATATGGCACTTGAGGACATGGTTTAGTGGTGAGCATGGTGGTGGGGCTGGGTTGGCAGTTGGACTCGATGATCTTGAAGGTCTTTTCCATCTTAACAACTCTGTGGTTCTGTGAAGAGCCAGGAATTCCTGCCCAGCTCCTCATTACTGCCAGTTCTTCCTTTGTTTTCCTTACCAGCTTCAGAGCGAGGTCGAGAAACCCCTGCTCAACTTCAGGGAGAACTTCAAGAAGGACATGAAGAAGTGTGACCACCACATCGCAGACTTACGGAAGCACCTGGCCAGCCGCTACACAGCAGTTGAAAAGGTGGGAGCAGGGACCACGCTGGGTGGTTTCTGAGGTACTGCTGGTTTGAGTAGGAGAGCAGCTGCCCCGTGAAAAGTTCTGTTCTGCCACAAAGGACCACAGCTGTTCCTGCTGGGGGCTGTCTCTGTTAGCTGTGCTTTGCCCAGCCCCAGGCGCAGTTGGTGGTTTATCTGAGATCTGGGAACTGGGGGGCTACAGGCAGGGCAAACATCTTACTGCTGAGCTGGCTTTTTGTTTATTCCTCCCCTACCCAATTTGGGGCAATATATTTCTAACACATTTGATGCAAATACTTCTTATTCGTGTGCATCTATTGCCCTCAAAATTTAAAACAGCTTGCCTTAGAATGGCAGCAGGGTCAGGGCAAAGACTCACCTGGCTCAGTGGCCAAACACAGATGGCCACGGAGGGCAGCTGGACCATGGTCTGGCACATCACAAACCCTTCACAAGAAACATCCTCACTGAAAAAATCCAAATCCACAGTAATGGGCTGATGTAACATGAACCAGGAGGTAGCTGGGGTTGTGGCGTAGGGAGTTAGACCTGCAAAATATCATCTCCCAGCAGCACCTGGCAGAAATTGGGGAGCTTGTGCCTCAGCTACCAAATTGTATGCTCATGAGGTTTGCTTTTAGAGGTAAATGGAAAGGAAAATGCCATTCTCAGTCATCCCCAAAGTTGTTTGTGTTTTCATTAAAGCTCAGCAGGAGTTCACCCTGGGACAGAATTGTTGCAAGATACACAAGGTCATTAGGCTGTTTCTATGCAAGGAAGGCATTTTTCTGCAAAACAGTGAGTTGATCTCACTCATATCTGTAAAGAAACTCAGTAGCAATATTGGGAAGAATGAATTCGGAATAACCTTGAGAAAAAGGAATTACAGCAAGGAAGAACCGTGACTGCAGTGCCTGCGAAACACTCTGCCCCTCACAGATTGCTCTCCTGCAGCTCCCTCTCATGACCTGCAGGACCCAGCCAGGGCCTCAGAACTGCCAGTGGAAAAAATTCCAGGAATGCTCCAAGAGTGTTGTAACATTTAGGCTTTTGTGACTGTAGAAAACTGCAAGGTGCTAAAAGAATATAATTGTGCCAATTTAGTTTGAAACACTAGTACAGTATAAAGAACAAATGTGAAGTTTTATAACAAATTCATGCAAAACAAGTAATTTTTATGTATTTATCAGCCCGCATGTAGCAATGTTTATTTTTTAAGATACTCTACTAATTTGGCTGTATAATGTATGTTTTTACTGATAAATCAGGTTTTAACACCTTAAAGAACTTTCAAGTAAAGTAATTCAAGTAATCAGTTGCAACCAGACCTCAGGTTCTTGATTTCTACAGCATGAACTGTTGGCATGAACCTGAGTATGTTTTTCTGAAATAAGTTCCTATTGTTAGAGTTTCTGATAAGTGTACATTGAGGCCAGAATGTACTTAAAGACATATTTTGTAAGATACTTGAAATTGCTTCAACAGTTCAGATCATAAGAAACGTGAATGGAAGAGGTGTTTTGGCAATGATGCTGTTTAAGACATTTGAAAGAGGCTCCAGCTCTCCTTTCTTCCAGAAATAATGAGGAAGCTATTAAGAAACAGGAGAGACTGATGATGCTGTTAGTCCTTTGCCTTTCTAAGACTCTGTGAAGAGTTCTGATGTATTTGTGATTTGTTGGTGGTGACTTCTCTGATGTGATAGGACATTTCTGTGAACACCACATGGTGTTGTAAGAACCTGAATCTCAGTTTATACCCAGTTCCACGCAAAGTTGCTGACTTCTAACTGAGAAATACTTGTGTGAAGAAGTCCTGGATGGCTGAAAGCTTTTCCTCTGTAACAACTGACTCTTCTTTAATTACTCCAAGGCCCGGAAAGCTTTGACAGAGAGACAGAAGGATCTAGAAATTAAAACACAGCAGCTAGAGGTGAAACTCAGCAACAAGACAGAAGAGGAAATCAAGAAGGCGAGACGGAAGTCCACTCAGGCAGGTGAGTACCTGTGTCCATCAGCACATGGCGAGAGCAAGGTAGAATACAGCTGCCCATCCATCCGTGTGGTTCCTGTTTTTTAATATTGTACCTACAAAGTGAACCATGCTACAAATCTCTGTGATGTTAAATTCTCTGAAGAAAAAAGCCTAGTTTTTCAAATTCGGATGTCACAAATTATTGATAACTGAGGTGAGAACAACAAAGGTAGGGTGAGTTATCTTTCTGTTTCATGAAAGTGTCCTTAGATTACTGAATGTTTGTGAAACTTCCAAAGTCAGATGCAAAGAAGCTTAGCTGAGGATGTTTCTTCCATAAATCATAGTTCCTTCCTTGATTCTTTCCTAAATCACAGTCACCCACAACTTTGTGGGTGGCTATTACACTTACTATTACTGTCTTTTTCCTTGAAAGTGATTTTTTGTGTTTTTTCCACTGCTACTCAGTGACTAAAATAATTTCTCTTCTGGGAGTACTGAGGATATAGTAGTGTGTGCTATACTGAACTGAGATTGCAGCTACTTGCTGGGTCCTGTGCATATTTTACAGAGGCTCAAGCCACATCTACAGGATCCATCAGGAACTTTTTTGAGATCTGCAAAGCTGATATATACAGCTCAGTTACTACCTTTGCTGAAAATAAGTTTTACTAGGGCTGCTGTGTTTCATCCCTTCAGCAAGGCTTATTCCTTGGCAGAGTGGTCCTTCAAAGTTTTGAGGTTTTTAGAACTTCAGGATAGATGTCTGGGTTTTAAGGAGACTAGGAAGAGTCACTGGCAGTATGACCATGTGTATGGGGAATCATTTGAGGAGAAAGAAAAGTTATGAGTTAACAACAGGAGGCTCCATGAGAGATGTTCTTTATTCACCTGAAAATTCACAGTCTCTCTTTATTCCTTGGGTCCTTAGAAATTGTTTATAATAGATTTTTATTGAGCGAGCAAGGAAGAGCTGAAGATCAGAGTTTGGTGTGAGTCTTCCCATTGCTGTCCTCCTCTTAGTGCCACCGTTCTGTTGAGTGGCAGGCAAGGACTTGCCCCATCCCCACAGGCGGTGGTGCCCTGCAGCAGCCTGTGCTCATCTGGCTTTGAAAAGAGCCCTGCTGCAAGTGGGTGACAGGACTAGAGTCCAGAGCCCCTGTCTGATCCCGTGGATCCTGGTGTTGCTTTCTGCTCCTGTTCATGTGTTTCATGGCTTTCCTGCTCCTGACTGCACAGAGGCACAGATTTACTCAGGCAGGTAGAGAATAACTCTGTCAGAGCTCCTGAGGAGCCTCGTGGAGTGTGGGAGCCATTCGTTCAGACTTCTCAGAGAATCACAGAATGGTTTGGGGCAGAAGATGCCTTAAAGGTCATCTCGTTCCAGCGCCCCCCACCATGGACAGGAACATCTTTCCCTAGGCCCAGTCATGTCAGACTTGTCACCCCCCGCCTCGGTGGATAAATTCATTGCCGCGGTTTGGGCCCTGAATCCTGGCTTCTTCATAAGAGTTTGGTTGTCACATTGATGCCTAAAGCGGCCTACCTGAAACAGAGGCCAAGTCAAATTAGGAGTATCATAAGTGGACAAATTTATTCAGGGTCTTCAAAGTACTTTCAGGCAAGCAAAGTCCCCCTCGTGGACTACACCCGAAGTGGACACAAGCTCTTCACCTTCTCTAAGTTCTGTGCCATTAGCATATTGGCCCCTAATTCTCCAGTCACACCTCAGGCAATGATGTTCACCACCCCAGGCCTGCTCCCCCCATCTCACCATTGTTTACATATTTTCAGACCCTAGGGCAATGAATATGTCCTTGAATCTCTATTCAGAGAGCTTTGCTTTGGCTAAAGGTGCTGGAACAGAGGTTTTTAACACTTTGTAAGAAGCACAGAACTACAGCAAGTTACAGATACATGAAGAGTGAAAAACTAGAAATAATTAAGGCATCAACATGAAGTTCTAACTCCATGAGAAACTTCCAGATACATTTATATCTTTGTCATTTGTTTGACCTATGGAGTCCTGTTCATAAAGCTTGGTTCGTCGCTGGTTTATGTCTAAAGACCTTTCTGCACATAAAATAACAAGATAAATTTGATCCCTAGACTGAGGCATCAGTCCATTAGGGAAAGAGAAACTGAGCCTCATTTAAAGAACAAAAAGAATTTCCTAGCTGTAAAGCAGCAATCTCTGAGCATGGTTTTCCAAATCTGTCACCCACCTTTCCCTCTCTGTCAGTGCAGAGTCTTGCAACAAAGGAAAAAATGAAAAGAGCTGCAGCCTCTTATGTTACTGCCCTGAACACAGAGGGCAGCTGGAGCTCAGCTGCAGTCAGGCATCTCCAGAGGCTGCAGAATGCATGAGGCTGCAGATAAACATCCCTTCATCCAACAGCTAGAGCCTGATGCATTGCTCCTCTTTGACACAGAGGCCTCTTAGATTGCAGTCTCACATACTGAGTGCTACCCTGCAGTTCCATAACTCATTATTACTGATTTTAATGATTTTATTTTTCAAATATAACTTTATGTCTATGGCTTTTTTTAAACTGAAGTAACTTGCTTTCATATTTCTGGGCGTCTTGTAAAATATTATTTAATGCTCATATTTTTCTTTCAAAATCTTGTCTTTTCCCCTTATTAATTCTCACCCCAATCACCTTTTTACATCAAGTGCATGCATTTTGTTGAAGTGTAACAAGTACCATGTAAGAGAGCTGCTGTGAGCTCCACCAGGGTTGATCTTCAAATCCTTGGGGTCTGTGTACAAAACCTGACGGCACTTTCCTTCTAAGCTCAGGCTAGAGAAGACTAATGTGTTGCTCTCTTGGCTCTTTCAGGAGATGACCTGATGCGCTGTGTGGATCTTTACAATCAAGCCCAGTCCAAGTGGTTTGAGGAGATGGTGACCACCACTCTGGTATGGAGTTTCTAACACTGTGCCATTGCAAAATCGGAATAGCCTACAGTATTCACCGTTCACTGTTAGTTCAATGCAAAGCAGTGTGGAAAATTGGGTGATAAATCTCACATTGTATTTCCCATTCTCAGTCCTAAAAAAACCTCATCACTGGGGAAAGAAGAAGTAATTGTTTCTTTGCAGAAGGCATTAAACCAGTTCAGAGCTGCTCAGTGGCCAGAACACTCAAATTGTCCTTAGGAATGATGAAGTAATGCAGAAGAAAAACACACAGTAAATCACCAAATCCAGTCATACATTAATGAATTTTTCTGTTCCATGATTTCACAATTTTTTTGAGTCTCCCCAGAGCCGTCTCTTCTGCAGGCTGAGCAGTCCCAGTTGTCTCACCCTGACTTGCTACAAGCTACCTTGGAGCACCTCTGTGGCCTCCTCTGGACTCAATCCAAAAGCTGCACATCCTTCCTGTGCTGCCAACCCCAGACCTGGATGCAGTGCTCTCACCAGAGCAGAGGGGGAGGATCACCTCCGTCTACTAAAGATGTGCTCTGCATATTTTCCCCCAGAGAAGCACAGCACTAGTAGATGGCTCAAGAGGGCAGCCAGAGCCTGCAGCTGCTCTGCAGGTTTGTCAGGTGTGGAACTCAGGCTGATTAACGTTTGCAGTTTATATTCATGGTACACATGAATATAAAATCAAAACTGAAAACAGCCTGTGTCTGATCAGGTCAGACACAGATTAGTTCATAGGCAGTAATACCAAGTTGAGAGGGTTAAAGTCTGAAGATTTTTGCTTCCTTGTATACCTTCCTCCCTGAAGTTTCTGGTGCAGATGCAGTGCCTGTTCTGCGAATATCACACTGGGTTTGGCAGTCTGGTCTTGCACATCTGTGCCCTAAGAAAGAGAGTTTGAGTGGGCCATTTTATCTGTAAGGGCAGTACCTCAGCTGGCAGCAGCAGTAGGAACTCTGTCCACTTCAGCATTGTCCATTCCATAAGCTCCTTTGCTCATCTTCCTCCCCAGGCAAATAGTCTGCCACTGAGATGTTTGTGCTGGAATGAAGAATGTTTCCCAGGAGATGTGTAACACATTAGAACTAGCAGCCTGCCTGCTTGTGTAAGCGTTGGTTGCATTCCACTGTGATGCTTAGTAAGTGGGCACCAGAAATGCCTTCTGAGGACAGGTTTCATAAGATTTGGCCCCAGTGATGTGGTGTGAATACCAAACTTTGTGTGATGCAGCAAAGTCCATTACAGTGTGTGTCTTTAAAGGCAGACTTCCATAGCATGCTGCTGCTGCTGCTCAGATCATGGAATCATAGAATATGCTGAGTTGGAAGGGACCCATCAGGATCACTGAGTGCAGCTCCTGGCTCTGCACAGGACACCCCAACAATCCCATCATGGAGCTTAGAGTGTTACCCAAATGCTTCTTGAACTCAGACAGGCTTGGAGCTGTGAGTGCTTCCCTGGGGACCCTGTTCCAGTGCCTGACCACCCTCTGAGTGAAGAGCCTTTTCCTAATATCAAGCCTAAACCTCCCCCAGCTCAGCTCCAGCCATTCCCTTGGGTTCTGACGCTGATCACGGGCGTGAAGAGATCAGTGCTTCCTCTCTGCTGTCCCTCATGAGGATGTTGAAGATGACAATGAGTCCTCTCCAGGCTGAATAAACCAAGTGACCTCAGCTCCGTCCCGTAAGGCTTCCCCTCCAGGCACTTTACTATCTCTGTGGCCCTGCTTTGGACACTCTCAACAGCTTAATATCTTTTTTATATTGTGGTGCCCAAAATTGCACACAGGCCTCAAGGTGAGGCCATATCAGAAGGACTAAATGCATATTTTGGAGTATAATATCAGAATCCAGAAGAGGGAGGCAGAAAATATCAGGAGAAAAGATAGAAATTACCTGCCTTTCCAACTAAGTGTTGCTGGGGTCTGCTTGCTGCCAGCTGAGCAAGGTGGAAACTTGTCCTAGCTCATTATGTGGTGAACTGTGCTCTGATAGGTATCTGCTTGGAATGGGGGGTGGCCTGAGCTTTTTGCTGCCCCAGGGAATCACCGTAACTTCTGTAGCTAGCAATAAAGCACACAAAACTTATTGCAGGAAACAGATTCCCTCTTGCTTGCAGCATCTCTGAAGGCAGTGGCTCCCCTCTCTGCCTTGGTTGTCTCAGTTTTGGAACCTCTTGGAAAGGTTTAACCTTCTTTTCTGTTGTTGGGTTCAGGCTGAGATGACTGCTGTTGCTTGCTGTTTCTTATTCTTTGCAGAGCAGAGGAATGTGCAACTACAGAGTCCAGCTCCAAAGCATGACCCTGGGGCAGTATCGCACCTACTGGCAGCCTATTGTGTATCATCCTTTCTCTGGGCCTCCAAGCTCGGGTTCCAGTAAAAATATGGACTTGTTTTTCTTCATGTCCAGGAGCTTGAGAGACTAGAAGTTGAAAGGGTGGAGATGATTCGGCAGCATCTGTGCCAGTACACACAGCTGCGGCATGAGACAGACATGTTCAACCAAAGTGTAAGTGTGCTTTTTGTTTGACCTCTGGTCTTCACTGCCCTTCAGCTGAGCAGAATGGTCCCTCCTGGCCTAATTGGAGTGGCTTATGTCACAGGACATGGGAGAAGTGTCTGCAGTCAGTTTGTTAGTCTGCAGCAGTGCTGTGATGTTTCCCTGCGGTCCTGCTCCTCCAGGACTCTGATCCTGGCCACATTTCATGATGCTGGATCACAGCTCTTTGCTAGGGACACAACCAACTGAAGTACATTTGGCCAGCATGAGCCATTGTTACCTCTCCCAGCATGATGCACGACTCCTTGAGGTCTTCTATTTGTGCAAGGAAGATGCCAAACTGTTTCACTGTTGGCAATATTTCTATTTTCCTTATTAAAAGCTGGCTATCTATCAAATATTAAAATATGGGGGATGCATCCTGACCTCAGTATAATTGCATTTGGTGTAAGGTGAAGATTGCAGGACAGGAGTCAGGCTGGCTGGGGGCTGCCTGGCACAGCAAGCCTGTCTCTGCTTCGTGTTAAGTCTCCCTCTTTCTGCTTACCACTACCACTGCACGTTCAGACCTCTCTGTTGTCCATCAAGTCTCATGTACGTGCAGCTCTCACTGTCTGCACATGCACTGTAGGCATGCCCATAGCTGCTCTACATGTCAGAGCGATGACTCTCTGCTTGAAATGTGCCCTTGACATTTAGATTCTTGTTTTCTTCCATTTCAGACAGTAGAACTTGTGGACCAGTTGCTTCGGAAAGTGGATCCTGCCAAAGACAGGGAACTGTGGGTAAAAGAACACAAAACTGGAGATATCCGACCTGTGGACATGGAAATATAGACTGATCTATATTTGGATGTGATGAGTCCACTGAATTAAGCAGGCAAATGTTTGTTTTTAAGGGTCAAAAGAGCATAGGGAAAAGGTTATTTCACGACCAGACACTTTGTAATTTATGCCTGTATGGGCTATCTCTGTTCCATTTAGTCATTACAATGGTCCTCGTTGTGCTAAGCCTTAAGCACCAGACATTCCAGGGTGAAAAAAACAGGTGTGTGCTTCCCACCAGAGGTTCCTAATTGCACGCAGCTTCCAGAAGAAATCTGCTTTCTGGTACAGAAAGTGCTCTGTTCTTCAGTGACTTTGTGCTCCACCCCTTGCATGACTATCTTTATCCAATATGTTAGAACAACATGCAGTGAGCCTCTGTCCAGCAAGTAGATAACTGAATACGATGCAGGAGGCAAGGAAGTCCTGATCACGAATCCCGGGTCTATCGCTGACTGCTTTGATTGCCATAGGCAAGTCAATTAACTTTCCTGGTCCCCCATCTATAAAATGTGCGTATCTTGCAGCAATGTTGTGTGAATGCATTGATTTCAAATAACACTGTCTTTCACCTTGGCAGTGAAGTGATGGCCCTTCTCCCAAAATCTATGGAGAAGATTCCTGTTCTTCCTGTTTTATACTCCCTCTCAGGGATACATAAACCCATTTTCATGATCTCTGTTGTAGGCCAATCAGTAAGTTTGAAAGTGTTACCATCACAATTTTTTATCAGGAAAGACTTGGTTGTACTATACCTACCTCATTAGCTGTCAGAGTGCCCTCAATGACAGAAGGAGGTTATATACCAAGGAATAAATGAGATGTTAAAAATCTTTCCTGCTCATGCAAGGTGTTTTTTCACAGAATCTCCTTGAAAGGCAGTCCTCTAACAGTTTACTTGGGATTCAGGTTTAAATTTCCTTTGTTGGTTTCTTCAGGTGAATATCACAGACTTTAGGTACTTCTAATTACCAAGTTTGTCCAGCTAAATTTTGACTTTTATCTTTTTGGAGCCTGATTTTCAAAGGTGCCATGAGTACATGATGCTAGATTGCATTCAGTGCAGATGTAGGTGCCCAGCACTTCTGTACCATCAGAGTCTCAACCTGAGTTATTTTCTATGTTACCCTTACTGCAAACCACCAAAAATTCAACTGCTCTTAGCAAACAGTGTTATGTAGTTTGGAGACTGGTTTTGAAAAGGTTTTTATTCTGCTGTTATTTCTGATTGATTATTCAGTGTTGTTGTTAGTATATTTTTTCAGCATTTCATACAATGCAAAGGTTCTTCAGATTCTTGCTTTAGATCTGTGAGAAACCTTGATTCTCACCGCTGTGGCCTTTACTCAGTGTTTACTGTGGTCTTAGCTCCAATTTCCCAAACCATACTATTTCATTTGGTCCACAGTTATGCTCCGTTTTATCTCACTGTTACTGTCTTTTTCTCCCCAGCCCCAGAACTGCATCCTTCTTTTGTTCTATTCCAAGTGTTTGTTCACCATCCTCAAAGTGTTGTGATTAGATGATTGGGAGTCAATATTCCTCTTTACAAATACAAACTAAGACACAGAGAAGTCATATCTGAAGCATTTTTATTACATTGCTGCAGTGGTTAGTTTTCTGGTTTATTATTTCAAACTGAATTCTCTTGCATTTTTCTATTGCTCCCTTTTTCTTAACCATCTCTTTACTAGAACAGGTTTATTCCCGTCATGCAAACGCCTTCACAACCCACTTCTTTGCTGCTTCATTAACCTTTATAAACCCTTTCATCCTTTGCATGTTGGCAGTTGTAGTGTCATGACTACTGCATGCTCAGGATCACTGTTCTGGTGTGACACTGCCTGTGCTGCACTTCCACTGCAGACTTTGCAATTTGGACTACTATTTTATTCTGGGTGTTGGAAGAGCACACTGTGATGTGAGCCTCAGCTAAGTTCCTGCAGAGACCATTGCAACGCCAGTTGGAGTGTTTGGTTTGCCTGAGTGTCGCTTAGTCCTTGAGCTTAGGTAGAGTCCATATGCCTCCCTGGAATCCTCTTCTCCTTCCCTTCTTCCCTAAGTGGGGCAGTGATGATCTCTCCTTTTCAGTCTTTCTAGTGATTCACTTGCTGTCTTAGTAATTTTTGGGCACACCAGTGCATACTTTTCCTGACTCTTACCTTGCACTTCAGAGGACAGGCACTTTTTTATTTTTTAAACCACAAGTGCGGGTTGAACATTCAAAATGTCAGTGGCCAAAGTAATGCAAATACATGAAGGCTGCATTTCAGGTTGCCCCATATCCTAGGCTGTATTGTAAATTGAAATGAGCAATCTTGACAATGCCTCAGCACATTCTTGTTTTGATTGCAAAACAAAGCTAGTTGTGCACTTTATACAGTGTTCTCCTTAATAAATACCTGAAATAATCTGTTAGTAATTACACTTTATTTTTCCTCTTTCTTTAAAGATGTTTGTTACTTTATCTATTTTGGACTGGAAATACTGTCCATTAGCACAGGTTTCTCTGGGGACTGAAATGTGTTTTGGTTCCTCTACTAAGGTGTATTTAAGCTGCTCTAAATTTTTGGGATGGGGGGTTGCTCTCTTTGTTTGTTTGGGGGGTTTTGTTTGTTTGTTTTGGGTTTTTTTGCGTTTTTTTAACTTCCAGTTTTATTTCCTGACAGTTTTCCTGCTTCTAGTTCTTGGTCCATTTGAAATGTTTTAAGGATGTGAGTTGCTCAGAACAAAAATTCTCTTGATGGAGTCTGTATCTCTTCTTCACTTCAGTAACCAGAGGAGCACAGGTACCTGGCTGTTGATGTTTCCCAGCCCCAGGAGAGTTGCACACAGTTCTGCTCCACCACAGATGAGATGCTATCCATCATCACTCCTGCCTGTATTCAGTGGAAGTGTTAGGGAACTTTTGCTGTTGCTTGTAAAGAGTTTCCAGCTTACTTCTTTCAAAAGATTATATTTTTTCTTGATACAACACTAGGATCAATATTACCTGGCTCATTCCCTGCTCTGACTGATGGATCCTGGATGGTGTGATGCCTCCCAGGTCAGGGCGTGCTGGAGTTCCCATGCTTCTAGCAGGCAGCATCTTCAAAGAGGGTGGTGGCATGTTTAAAGGAAAGCATGGGTTCCTGTTCTTGTGTTTGTTCCTAAGAAGGTAACTTTGGGAGTTTCAGCATTGTTCTATTTGTCTTCCACTGAGTTTCAGAAATGCAGTGGAACCCAGTCTGTCTTCATGCTCATCCTGAACAGCTGCTTCTCCACAGCAAGGTCAAGGCTGGTGTTACATTAAAATACTAGCATGTGGGGATGTTGCATGGTGATGCTGCATCGTGATAACTGACAATAGAATACCAAAGGAAGTCTCTTACCTCCCTACAGACTGAGTTTAAGCATCATCTCATTTCATCCAGCAGCTCACTCCCTTGGTGTGAGATTTTGCTGGTTTAGTCACTGTGGGTATCAGATTGGCAGGGTTCCTACATCCTCGTATGCTCTGAGGTCACAGAGCAGATGAGTTCTCAGTCAGTACTGTTTGCTTTCACTGGCAGAGGTAGAACAAAGTGAGAATTTTCCTCTGCTCCTCAGCAGGTGGCTCTGCTTGCCCAGATCTGTTGAAGCCGCCTGTGTTTTGGGGGTCCTGCCACACCTGTGGAGCTCTCTCTTTGTCTGACAGAAGCTGTCACACACCTGTCCTGTGCTGGATGGCTCTCTGGCAAACTCCATTTCAGCCAGAGCCTTTTGACCCTTGTCTGAGCAAAAGGACTTCCTGAATTCCTGTGGCTTCAGATGTGTTGGGTGTCCTGACAGCAGGGCCAGAGCTGGTGAGGTGCTTGCCAGCTGTACCCTCAGCTGCCATACAGAATGAGAGCTTTTTATTCATCATCCATACCTTCCTGCCTATGTCTTCAAAGCCATCTTCTGGAACAGTTGAAATTCTTTCTGTAAAGTATTCTTTCAGCTTATTTCCTACCAGGGCTCATTCTGGATCCAGTGCTGTTGGCTGATTCGTGGTGGAGTTGATGAGCTGAAAGCAGTGAGTCCTTTACCGCGTGGACCAAATGCACTCTTCTCCCATTAACAGCAAGACTCCGGTTTCTTTCTTGGAGCAATATCCAAAAAGGCCTAATTCTCAGATTTCTAACCTGCTCCATATTCAGTCACTGCTGTAACTCACCCTTGTTCATCACTTTTATGGGTTGGACATATTTTGAAAGACTTTGGTTGCTCCCTTACAGGGACATTAGTTCAATATTGAACACTGGAACTTTAGAAGATAGCTTTTTTTTTTTTTTTCAAATTTTAAAATACTGTAACAGCAGTGAAAATCATACAGAAATCCCTGTTATGTTTCTAGACTCCCTTTCCCCCTCTGCAACCCTTCGGTAGCTGCTGGGGTGCAGCTGCGCTCCCCCTTACCTTGCACAGGTACGGTAAACACTGAAATCTGAAATCACACTTCCTTGACTTCCTAACAGGCAGCATGCAAACTTGTGCAATTCTTCTTTTTCCCTTTATGCAGCCTTTTTTTTCTTCATTTGGGTTGGTTTTTTTTTCCTAACAGGAATTTTCTGTGAGGCACTCACAGGAAACTTTTATATGCTCATAGCAGTCATGGCTTCTCAGGCTTTGTCAGAACCTCCTTAAAATTGTCCCTGTTTTTGATGTCATTATTTAAATATTCACTTCAAGTTAGGCTTGTTATATACAAATGTGCATTCTTCACCTGTTCTTTGGAAGTGCTCAACACTCAGAGATTTCTTGGAACACAACAGGGAGCTAAGAGATAAGAGCCTTTGAAAATCAGGCTAACAAACAGAAATGCACAAGCCTCTTTTTTCCTTACTTGTACTCAAGTACACGGATAAAGTAAATATTAAGAAACGAGAAATACTTAATGTATAAGATGTAGTTGCTCTCTGTGCAGCTCCCAGCGGCTCCAGTGGTGTTCTCATGTCAGGCCACAGTCAGAAACACCTCTGGAGTATGGACCTGCAGGTCACCTACTGACGCAGCTGTACAAACTCAAATCCATAATTCAGTGACAAAGTAGCTCTGCCCATCTATTTCTTCAGTCACACGCAGGGATAGAAAGGGCACTGCTTAGCCAGGTGGGTCCTTCACTACCAAGCACCTTAAGAAATCCAGACAAGCACTTTGAAGGTCCCCCTGGAATGAGTAGATGTTGCTTCTTGATGTGATGATTTGATTGTTTCCTTCTGAACTGAAAACAGATTTATTATTTCATGATATCTCATGTGCTCCTGTCCACTAGTGCAGCCTGCTCTGTCTGTCCCCAGAGATGGCAGGCAGAGTCTGGTGTCCTGGGGGCAGTCCTGTGACCCTGACAATTCTCTCATTTGGCAAGAACTATGTCTTCAAATGACAGTGTCAAAAAGGCAGTTTTCAAAATAATGAGCTTTTCAGTTCCCAGACCTTTTTGGAAAGCCTGTACGCTTTTTGCTACCCAGTGTGTGTTGAAGTAGGAGAGTGACGTTGCAGAAGTTGCTGAAGCGTTGGTTCTGAGGAGTTCTTGCTGTGTGGACATTCCTCCCACCCTTGCACAGGGATGGGGAACGGCCGACAAGGCATCCTGTGTGCGCCAGAGGTGTCTGACAGGGCACCTGAGGAGCCTCCTGCTCACATTTATCATAACCTGCTGGGCAAGAGTCACAGATAAATTCAAACTAAAAACAGACACAGAGGGCAGGAAGGTACTTAGTTTCCTCAGTGGCATCTCTCTTAGACCGTAATGGATCTAGTAAGAGGCCCATCATTCTCCCAATTCTGCTTGGCACTAAAAAATCAGTGATGAAAAGTTCCCTTGCTCGATGTAGAGCTCTCCAGCTCACACCTGGCTGCACCTGTGGGACAGCAGAAGGTGCCAGTGCTGCCCTGAGCACTCGAGAGCAGGGTCTGGCATTTGGCAGTGCATGGTCACACTGTGCTCCAGGTCAGGGGTGCTGAGCCTGCCGTGCTTCGGGAGCTTGGAGCACACAGTTGCACAATGGGAATGAAGTCTTTCCTGGCAGCAAATCCTTGTCTTTTCCTGAGAAGCATTGTATAAATAATATCCATTACTTTGTCTTACAGTAGATTTTATTTGTATGAATGGTGCATCTTTCAACTCTTATTTTTCCCTCTCCATCGTTACTGTAGCCAGCCCATCATCAGTGAAATACACCACTTTTTTTAAATTTTGAAATTAATACAGGACCTTTAATTTTGAAATTTCATAGAACATATCTGTTATTCCAAAATGCTGACCAAACTTCCTGCTTTGGGGTGTTTTTTGAGAGTTTTAAGAGCTTTTTGGAGAGGTTATTTTGGTTTTTATTTTGGATTTTTCTTATCAGCCACCAGGTTTGGAAGTGTAATAACTTCTTTTTGTGCTAGCCACAGTCTCTTTTTTCTTCCTGGACATCTTTTCTGAAGGGACCAACACACAGCACAATTCAACTTAAATTTCTAATCCCATGCATTCCTCAAGGCAGAAACCTTTTGTGCCTAATGATGCGTCTAAGAACTGTACATGGATAAAATCTTTCATAGACCAGTAAAAAAATAAGTCTTAGATTAACCACATAATAATTAAAGAATATATATCGATTTGAAACATTCAAATTTAATTCCCTCAACTTACATTAAGTTGAACTATTTCAGGTGTATCATAAGAGACAGACTCAGTGGATATTCAGAACAAAAGCTTTCCAGCTGCTCTATCCAGGTTCAGTGAGTGGACAGTATAATTTTGAATATATACAGTCTTTTAGGGCTACTGATTTAACAAGTAACTGAGTAATGGCTTGTATCTCAACCCTATTAAAACTCTGCTAGTAGATTTCCTTGAAGTGCCTCTTTAAACAGTACCTGCTACGAGCATGTAAAGTACACAGATTCACCCTACAAATTGCCAAATCTCAGGAGCAGCAGTTGTGCACAGATCTGTGCAAGATTCTCAGCCCACTTCCTTGCTCTTGAGCTGTGCACCCTTTTGGGACATCCATGTCTCCAGGAGACCTGCTTTTTTCCCTGGTAATTTGCTGTCCAGCTCAGGCATCCTAAGTTCTCAATGCTAAAAATGGAATAGAAAAAATTAGACTTAAAAGCAACTGCATTGAAGCTAATCTTTGGATCCATCCTCCAGTGTAGTGGTCTCAGTAGAATAAGCAGGGAATTCTGCATAAAAATAGTATGCAGTGATAATTTTGCATAAAAGAGGAGTTGCACTTTATTGCATAAAAATAATAAAAACCCACAACTTTTTTTTTTTACAGCAGTTGCTGAGAAGAAATGTTCTGGTCCTGGAACTCAAAAGCTGAATGAGATTTCAGGGATCTCACATCTGCTAACATAATAATCTTGGTCATGTTAATCCCAGAATTTGGGGATGGTTGACCTGAAATCCCTTGTTCCTTTGGAGTTTTTTGATGAAATGGCTGAGATTATCAGAATAGCCTAAGAAATTTGGATGTCCATACTCTTTTAGATCATAAACACTCTTTAGGGACAGCAGCCTCTATGAAAACAGCAGGTAGTAGTGTTGGACAAATAAATACTTTCTTCTCCTTAGATGATATCCTTGTTTTCTGCAAGGCAAGACATTGTGAGAATTCCACTGGGCAGTTCTGCAGACACTGTAGCAGCAGGGATTCACAGGCAGGCAGGATTACTAGTCATACACTAAACCAGAGTTTTCTACCAAAATAAAGTTGCTTATGTGGTCCTTTTTGTGTAAATTTTCCTAAGTACTTCTAAATTTCTAGGAAAGTTGTCTTTTGCCGGTACTAATGACTTGTTTTTAAAGATGCTTAACCAAAATTTTATAACTTCCCATAAATTTTGGCTGACTAGACCCCTTAAATAGTTTATTTCTCATACAGCCTCTGTCTGGGTTACTAGTAAATCTTGAATCATTGTGGAAATTACAGGATGGGGTTTTTTCCCTAAGGATAGATGAAGGAATCACTTACTGAACTTAAGTTGCATGAAGAAAAGATTTAAGGGGCAGATCTTCAGCTCGGGTAAACTGGCAGGGTTCAGTGGAAGCTACTTGATGTCAGCTGTGGATCTTGTCCTTCAGTGTTGAAGGCATTTCCTATATGTAATTTTTCTGTCTTACTGTAAAACAATTTCATATGGTTAAACTGTATTTTCCTATATTGTTCTGCAAGTTTATATACACCATAGTGCTCATCTCATCTCCTGTAAAATAAACTGTACAGAGACACATTGAGCATGGAATTGTCTTTACCCAGTTGCTTTTTCTTCTCTCGCAGCCCCACACCTTGTGAGTGCAGTTTGATCAAAGACACCTGTGGAGTGCCACATGCACATGGACTTTGTTGATATGAGCTTAGTGCACCTTGAATTTGCAATCACATCACTGGGGTGTAATTTACTTGTATTTACCCTGTTGGTTTTAAATTTCATGATATTCGTGGGATTCTCAGAAGCTGGTAGAAAAGCAGGCAGGAGCAGTCAAGATGGCGAAAAGAGACACTTTGTTTACAGAAACTTCTTTATATATCCATTAATAATCTA
The DNA here is from genome assembly GCA_013397895.1 of Origma solitaria. Lineage (NCBI taxonomy): Eukaryota > Metazoa > Chordata > Aves > Passeriformes > Acanthizidae > Origma > Origma solitaria. Next base: position 168,314 of record VZRL01002027.1, read on the forward strand.
GCAGCTATTGGTCAGCAGAGAATCCACCTCCCAAAGCCATTGGTTACAGCTATACAGCACCTAATACCAAACACAGAGATTAAGAAAGTACAAGAAGTGCAGCTTATCTCTATTCTCCATGAGAAAGAAGGATTTCTAAAACAGTGCAACTACATTACCCTTTTCAGATCTTCGCATGATATTCAGACACATACAGTTCCTACAATTTTTTTTTCCCCCCCAGAAATCAATTTAAGGAACACCTGTGGTTAAGTGGTTTCTTAAGCAAGCAAGCTGACCACGTGCAGCCTGAGAGCACCTGCCATGGAATGGGTGTGTTTTCATGTTTTAAGTGATCTGGAGGTCTTCCCCCACCCAGTCAGTCCTTTACCTTCAAGCTTCATGTGCAGCTTGAAGCTCAGTTGAAAACACTGCTATAAAATGTTGTTAATATATTGCTCTCCTCTCAATATTTGAATTAACATGCATGCTGACAGGTTTTCTGACAAAATCAGCCCTGCCAAAATCCTGTCTAATCCAGCACCTGCAGCAGTGGCAGCGTGGGCAGCGTGTTGTACAGTGCTGTTGGAAGGGGCTCAGAGCACCCAGAGGTCACAGCTCTGCAGAGCACAAGCCCACCTTCCACCAGGGTGTCACTCCATACATCTCATAAACCTCAGCGGAGATTCCTTCTAAGAATTTTTGCAGTTTTGAACTCGCGTCAATAATTGGTTTCTGCAGCTCCCTGCAGAAGGGTGTCCTGCAGTGTGCTTGTGCCTGGGGGTGGGAAGTAGTGGCAGAGGTAAGCATACTCTGAAAGGAGAAGACACTGAAGGTAAGACATTGAAGAAGTTCCAGGTGGAAGCTTGGTTTTCACAGCAGTGTCTGCTCCTTGTCCAAAGTTGTCTAAATCTGCTTAAAAAAATCTCAGAATGTTTTTTCAGATTCTGATGCATGGTATAGACCAGCTTGGTGCATACCCTCCACATGCTGTGGTACATTTAACTGCAGCTTGACAGCAAAAAGCACTTCCTGTTGTGGAGGACTGTGCACAGCTTTAAAGCCAAGCTGGGGAGTTACTGAACAAGCCATTTGCTATGCTGGTGCAGGGCCAGCGCTCAGAAAAACATCACAGTGAGAGCAGGACCAGAGCAGATATTGGCAGTGGCAGGGTGGCAGCCTGCAAAGGTTTACTTAGATGCAAAGGTCATGAGGTTTAACACCATTCTGCAGAGGAATACCTGTGCTGGCCTTTTTCAGCCATAATAATTAACAAATCAGCTTTGATTCCTCAGTGTAATTAAGCCTTTGTCCTTCTCAGGCTCCTCAGAAGTGGAAAGAAAGCTGCCAGGTCATCAGCTCCAATTCCACACAGGCTTGGGGACTAAGAAGGAGACCTGCTTTGTGACTCAAGGTGTTCTATAATACTTCAGAAGTTCTTGTTCATTATAAATAAAATACCAACGCAGTCTGCATCCTCTGTGGTTTCCCTGATCAGCATTTCAATGATCCTGAAATCTCCAATTATATACAAGTTTTCTATGTGGTGAACTGGACATTATGTTAGGAATAGCCGAACTTTGTAGCAAATACTAAGTGGGAAGCAGAGGCTCTATGCGCACCATTGGACTGATCAGATCCTGTTTTGCTTTGGATGCTGTTCCTCACCATACCCACACTGCCTTTGTGCTGAATGCTCTCTGCCTCCGTGTGTGGAGTAAGTCAGTCTTGTTGAAGGCAGAATTTAGGAGTAATTCAGGGATTAAAGTGACCCAGGAAGTGCTGTAAGAGGCAGGTTTTGCACTGCACACAGCAAAGCACTGCTGCAGCCCCGCTCTGCCAAGCTTTGAACCTCACCTGCTCTTCCCCTGCCCATTGTGTGGATACAGACAGAGCTCCAGCTGCAGGAAAGAGATGCAGGAGACTGCTGAGGGACATGGCAAAAAAATGCTAAGTCCTCCAAAAGCAGAACAAAGTGTTAAAATTCCTCCTGTTTGAGGAGGGGGTAGGACGTGTTAGCTAGAAATCTGGAGAGAGGCTGAGAGAGTTGGAGCTGTTTTGCCTGGGGAAGAGAAGGCTCCAAGGGAGGCCTTAGATATCCTTCCAGTGCCTAAATAGGCTCCAGGAGAGCTGGACAGGGACTTGGGGCAAGGGTCTGGAGTGACAGGACAAGGGGGACTGGCTTCCCACTGCAGGAATGGATGGGATATTGGGAGAAATTCTTGCCTGTGAGGGTGGTGAGGCCCTGGCACAGGTGCCCAGAGAAGCTGTGGCTGCCCCATCCCTGGAAGTGTCCAAGGCCAGGCTGGACAGGGCTTGGAGCAATCTGGGATAGTGGAAGGTGTCCTAGAGAGTTTCCTTGCAGTGCCCAGTAATTACTTCCTTGTTCAAACAAAGTGCTCTGCAGTCCATTGTGAGGTTCACCTCTCTCTGAACTCATGTCTGACAAAAGCCCAGTAGTCAGTAGGACATAATAGGGTCTATGGAACATTTAATTTAACCTTTTCTTGTTTGTAAGAGAAAGCCTCACCTCAGTCATGTTTGGTAAATGATCACTTCCTGTGGTCACTTTAGGATCTTGCATGGGGGTTATGTCCAAGAAGCTAATGGCCTACTTTAAATTGTTCCACCTAACTCTGAAGTCCAGGGAGATGATGCTTCTTCCCAACAGTCTTCTACCGTTTTTCCCAACCTGTACTTGCCTGCGTTTTCCCTTTTTTAAATGCCCTGCCGTTATGGGTCCCCTTCCCTCACCTGAAATTAAACCAAGCAAGAAAAGCTCTTCCCACACCTCTCCTGCTAGAAACATTTAAATTCACCAAAAGAACCAAAACAAAACAAAATAAATGCAAACAATTGTAATTCCTTTCTGCACAGCCGAAATACAAATTCTTATGCAGAGGATGTAAAAAATTTGGATAACTAAGACAGGCTGCTGAGAGAAAGATTTGATTCCAAGCACCGCTGGAGCCAGAGGTTGAACCTCTGGGGAAAGAAGTTTTGCAGCTCTATGGACTGCAGCAGGAATTGAAGGGAAGGAGCCCCTGGTGTATGCCTATCTATGTGCTCTTTCCTGGCTCTGAATTCCCACCACTGAGGGCAGAACACAAAGCAGGAAAGAAACATGACTTTCAAGAAGTGTCAAAGGTCCTCACAGTCTCGGATTTGCTCATGTTTTGTGGTTAACAGCAGCCCCTGCACTCTCCTGGTTCTGTCCCATGAGTGCATTCAGCAGTCTTGGTATGAGGATGTGCATTTATACCTGATTGTTGCTGATTTGGTGTACACTGGCAATCCATATAGCTCCAGCTGAGAGGCTCTGTTCTGGTTACAGACAAGAAACACCAGGTGTTTGACCAAAGTGTTAAAGAACAGTCCTTGAGACAAGCAGAGAAACAACCATTCTAATTGGTAGTGTGGTTGTTTATCTGAAAATTAATCTAAAAGTTCTTCTGAACAAAGGGTCAAGTACTTCTAGGTACTTATTTTAAAAGTAAGCTATGATCCTTATTTTAGCAAAATTGTTACGATGCTATGTCATGCATTTTTCTTTTTAAACAACTTGCGACTTGAAGAAAAACCCTGGGATTATGTGTCCAGTGCCCTTTGCTGCCCTGCAGCTCAAAGCCTTTCTTCACCTCAAGATGCAGTTTTTTGCAATGCAAGTGCAAACATTCACAGCAGATATCAGAGAGCTCCCTCTGCCCTAAGAGTGCTTCAGACTGGGAGTCTGCAGTCTTCAGAGAACTGCAGTTGAAAATGGAGAGGTGTGTTACTAGGGCTGGTGATAGAGCTAGCAGCAAAGAGATCATCCTCTCACCCACAAAGGTGAAAACTGTCTGCTTTTTCAAATCTGGCTTTGTCACCACAATTGACTCGCTCATTCTTGTGCATTTCCTGGCCCAACTCAGAACAGCGCCGGGAAAGAGGAGGTGACGGGCCATGTCCTGTGATGTCCCGTGTGACATATTTCTGACTTCATCATTTTCTTGATTCAAGGTCATCAGAGGATGTTAGACTTGTAGCCATGTTATTTACTTTACTTCAAGCACTACTGCTTAACCCTAACCTGAAACCTTTGATGGAATTTCAGGGAAAAACCTTGCACTAACAACATTTTTCTAGGGCAAAGCAGTGTCAGGGCATAACCTGCAGTTAGGAAAAAGCAATTTTACTTATGGGGGGCTACAATTTTGGAAGCACCAAGGAAGCACCCATCCTGTCTGCCAGATGGATGACAGGGTGACAAGTTTGGAAAAGGGCCACCTACTCTACTGGACAATTCTTTTCCCTAATGGAACCCAGTGGAGTTCTTTCTAACATTTTCTAATGTTTCACATATATAACCATCACAAACAGTCATGTTTCCTGATGAAAAATATGCTGAGCACTGGTGTCAGGAAGCAGCAAAAGTCAGGGTTGCTCCATGGGGATGGAACAAAGCAGGAGTTCAGTGACCACAGCAGAGGCAGAGTGCTGACCAGGGACACAGGCCTGCCAAGCATGGAAAAAGCAGAGTGCTGGTAACAACTCATCAGCATCCCAGGAAAAGGTGAGGTGACGGACCAGGGTCATCCACAGAATTTTATCAGGAGCAATAGAAAATGAGGCAGACACCGGATGGAGAGACAAGTCTACAACAAAGGCCTGACATCTGTCCAAGAGTTAAAGCAGGAGATAACTGCACCTGCAACATGCCTTAGACACCCACAACATGTCTCAGGCCTGAACTTAAGCAGTGCTCCTGGAACCATGGGCAGCCCTAAGGAATGTAAGTCCTGTTGGTCCTCTTGGGGCCAGACAGTCATCTGTTGGATTTGTCTTCATCTCTGTTGGCCACTGCACACCTGAGGAAACAACTCTGCCTTACAGGGCTTTGGATGGACAGACAACCAGCCTGAAGGTCAACACCCAGCCAGCAGAAGGTCAGAGATGCTTATGGTGATTTGCTGTGCTCATGGAAGGATTCACATAATGCCATTGAAATTGGAACAGACAGTGCTACTGCTGTGAGTCAATTGAAAAGGTTAAACTTATTCTACAAAGTGAATGGGCTGAAAGTGTTTTTAAACCTTCAGAGGTCAGTGTGACCTATGTTCTACATGAGGCCCTTAAAAGTAAAGCTGTGTGTAATGTAAAAGTAAAGCTATGTGCAAAGTTAAAGTAGTTGGTTTAACTCAGATACTATAATCTTTCCTGGTTTTCTGCATTACCACCATTTCTGTCATGTGGTTTCAGTGAATACAATGGCAATTTCTGAACTGATGGGCAAGAGCAAATGTCACAGGGAATGCTATTTGCACAGCTTACTTTGAACTAACTTCACACACAAGGGAAGTTTCAGCAGTCATGATCTAGCTTGACTCAAACCACAGAAATACTCATGTCATTTCTTACTTGGGGAAATTATTCTCTTGGTCCTTATACAGATGAAAAAATACAAACATGCACTAGTGAAGTATTTATTATAGGGACAAACAGTCCAACCTCAGTGGTCTGTGCTGCAGGCTGTTTGCACTGTTGTTCTCACAAGTCCCTGAAAGCAGAGGATGAAAACCTCCAGCTCCGATTTGATTTTGACTTCCTGTTTTATAAAGTAGAAAACCAAACACTCAAGTCTCCCAGAGCGACAGCATAAGTTACAGTCTTTTTATTTACAGAGCTATCTTGTTGGGGTTTTTTTTTCCCTTTTTTTTAGTCTTAGCAAATGTTTTAAGACTGTGTCATTTGTCTCTGGTTCTTTGCTCAAAGAGGCTGGGACTGGTTTTTTGTACCAGCTCCTTGGTACTTAAAGCTGCGTTTTGCAGTACCAGTCAGCTCTACTCACAGGCTTCAGGGGCTCTTCCCACTGCCCTTTCACTTTCTGCAAGTCTATATAAAAGGGAGGAAGACTGCTGGATGGCACTGTGAAGGAATGTGGAAATGTGGGGGTTAAGTCCAGACACTCTCCTAGCACTGCTCGCAGTTCTCAGGGATCTTTCATGTTGGCTCACATAATCGTGAAAATGCCTGCAAATTGTGTGCAGCTGTGTGTTTGAGAGCATAGTTAACAGCCTGGTTGCTGTGGTGCTTACCTATATTACAGGCAGGCGTGTACTCAGTGCCTTTTTGACTTTTGTTGCTTTATGCTTTTCCTCTGTTGCTGGAACAAATTCATTTCTTACCTCCCAAGTCTGTGAAAAGTCAAACTCTCAGTTAGGCCAAAAGTCCATATAGTTAAGTGTTTTGGCATAACAGTGACTAGTAAGCACCAGTTCCATAGGGAAGGGTGGGAGAAGAAAACTTTGTAATGAATTACATTAAATACATTGCGGTTCATCCCTAGATTACACTTTGATCCTCTGCTCAGGGGCTGTCTTCCTCAGCAGTGTCAGGAGAAAAGACATAGAGAAGCAGTTTGGGCACAACCTTGGTTTACAAGCAAGGTGGTTATGAGAGTGAAGATACTAAATCTTCTCTACAATCCATGGGTGAAGCTGTGAGTAACCACTGAGGCTTTGACTCCAGGCAATGGCTCCACCACAATGTAGTCAGTATAAATGGTCTTCTCACACAGATACTGCCTCTGCTTTTGATCTGTGCTGGTTTTAGCTGTCTGTCCTGGTTTAAGACACAGGTGTCTGCCCAGGAAGGTGGGAACCTTCCTGGAGCTGACTATATGACCCCCTTCCCTCCAAATTATTATAACTTTGAAATTACGGGGCTTTCAGGTGAAGACATGGGAAAAGAAGTAACAGTTCTTTAGTAGTGTGTATATACATACATACATACATACATATATACACACAGACATATATGTACATATATGTATACACATATATCTATACATATCCATATATATATACATATATACATATATATATTTATATATATATTCACCAGGAGCAGCCAGCCTCAGTGCCACTCCCCATGGCCAGCTGAACTGCAGCAGGAATCTCAGAGTAACAGCTGGAACAGCCAAGGCGAGCATGTTATAAATGAATTGGTTGGCTTTCCTAGGCTGGTTACATGTTGCATTGTTTGTGAGTTGGTTAAGTTATGTCATGGCTGGGCTTGGTTGAATGGCTGATTTTATGTTGGGGCTGGGCTTGGTTAAATGGTTGATTTTATGTTGGGGCTGGGCTTGGTTAAATGGTTGATTTTATGTTGGGGTTGGGCTTGGTTGGATGGTTGATTTTATGTTGGGGTTGGGCTTGGTTGGATGGTTGATTTTATGTTGGGGTTGGGCTTGGTTGGATGGTTGATTTTATGTTGGGGTTGGGCTTGGTTGGATGTTTGATTGTGACTTGGAGCTGTTTGAGTTATATCTCTCAATGTACGGTGCAGTGCCTTTATGGAACCGCTGGCTCAGTGACCAAAGGGGGTGGTAAATGGGGAACTTTCCAGACACTTTCTGCGGATGCAGTGACATCTCTTTGAGCATGGATTGGGTGACCAAAATGGACCAACTATATGAACTTATGGAAAAATGATTGGACTGGAATGCACAGCAAAAATGAACCAATCCGAAGACCCCTATATGAGCCAGTCACAGAGAGAATACAAAACCCGACCAATCCTGTTCAAGCAGAGGTCGTAAGAACTCCTGTGGTGCTGTGCACCACGTCCTCGCTGCCGAAGGAGCACCGGGCATTGTGTGTGCTGTTCTGTTGCTCTGCTTTGCTGCTGAGAAATTGGGCTTACCCTGATTTCTTGTTCCCAGTTGTTAACTATTAAACGGGTTAATCACAACCCCTTTGACCTTCCCATTTCTTCCTGCTTTCTCTCCTACCATACATAATGTCGTCCAAGGGCATTCTCATACAGCCACTTCTCCAGCCACCTCTTCTTCCATGCAAATTGCTGATGCAGTTCCTGAAGGTTATTCCCTTAGTTCCTCCAGTTGCTATCTCCTTTTCCATTCTGCACCCTTTCCCTCTAAATGCTATGTCTGCTTTGTTATCCTGCAACACCCATTCTTGTGTTTAGGAGTGTTCAATTCCGTAAATCCTCTCCACAAATCCACTTTGTTCATTTTCACCAGACCTCATCACTCTTATCTACCACTGCTGGTGTTTCTGTGCTTGCTTTCACTGCTGGACTATCCCTCTTGTGTGGAGCTTCACCAGCACTCAGGCAGAATATCAGTCTGGATGCCTGAAGGATCTCTGTGTTTAATATGCTCTAGGCAGCATAATGTTCTGACTCCACCTAAGTTACTAGATAAACAGAAAGAGACACAGATAGACAGTTTAGTTGGTGATTGATAATTAATCTTCTGTGATACCATTCTCAAATAAAGTTCGATAAATCCACTCCTTTCCTACCCTGAAAGGCAAAGGGGAAAGGAAAAAGCTGAAGAATTCTTCCTAGTGCCTTTTTGGTTTTTTTTTCCCTTTCTTTAGTTCTTCTAGATGGTGTTTTTCGCCCTCTTTGCTAAGCCTCACCTGAGGAGCGCACTCTGCAGTGCAGTGCTGCTGTCCCAGAACGATACACAGAGCCAGACTGAGCACCAGCCAGCCCCTAAAGACAACAGAGGAGAGGAAGGCAGGAGAACTACACATTTTCCTCATTGCTGCTCTAGCTATGGCTGATGTGGTACCTCTGGTTCAGGGTGCACAATTCGTGGAGTCAGCTCTTCACATGGGAGCAGGCCAAACTCCCTGTGAATCAAATAATTTTCTGGAAATCATATGGGCCACCAGGCAGGGAAACTGTGACCCTGTGAGGAAAGGACCCATGTGGAACAGGGTGAAATCATCAGGAGTTTGGCATCTGGGTGGACAGAGATGGCACAATGGGTGGACAGGACAAACAGATATACCTTGGAAAGAGGACAGGCTCTGGGAGTGGCTGAGCAGCCCAGGACTGCTGCACAGGAGTGATGCTGGGCTTAAAATCACATCTGACTCCAGAGAAGGCAAGAAAACAAACTAAAGAGCAAACAGGGAGAGTATTTGGCTGTGATAGGAGAAAACAATTATTACAATGTGATGGACATGATGCACAAGGAGCCTGTGAGGGCTGGCTATGTGGCAGCTGAACTTTAATCACCTGGAGCTAATTGCAATGACGAAGCTCACAAGCAGCTGCTTCTCGTTGTTGTGTGTGGCTCCAGGAATGACTGCAGAGATGTCTAAACACAAAATGACATTTAGCACAGCAGAGAGTTTGAGATTTGAAATGACAGGTTGAAAAAAATAGTTAAAAATCCAGAAGTATGGGTGCTATGAAAGCTGGAAAAGATGATGCCAATAAAATAACATCATAAAGAATTTTACAGATCACAGAATTTTCTTTAATGGGAGCTCAGATTGATGGGAAAAGGGGAAAAAAATCCAGAATCAAATGAAAAGAAGGAGCTGTATCCTGAAAGGAAGGACCAGTATTATCAATTCCAAAGCATAACAGACAGAGATTTCCAGAATGGAATGTTTGTGCTTTACTATTTGAGCCTTTGAGGCACAGTCTCTGGCATGTAGAAGCACTATATTTAACAAAGAATGTAAGTAGACATGAATAATTAGCATATAGTTGACATCTTTGTCTGTAGGAGGAGCCAGTCTGTCTGGAAGGTTGTGCTCTAGGTGTACTAAAATATAAAAGATTTATAGCTCGTCTCACAACAGATTGCTGAGATGGAATAAACCTTATTTGTCCATATCAGATCAGTTATCACGCCACATCTAATGGGAAAGCTCTTCTGAACCCCACAAGCTATTCTGGGCTTGGAATGCAATTTTTTTTTGTCATGCAAGTTTTGACGGAAAAGCAAAATCTTTGGCAAAGACAACTCCAAAACTGTGTGAGTCAGGTTTTGGCATGGGTTGCCTCTGATGTCCTCAGCATTAATATGCTGCCTTGTCTTAATGGATTGACTCAGCTGAGTCCGAACTCCAGGACTGTGGGAGGATGAGCTCTCACCAAGGGGGAAGAAGCCTTTTTCTCATGCCAGGCTTTCTCATAATGCTACAGAGTCTGTTGGAGGCTTTTTGTTTTTCCCATAGTTTCAGTGACAATACGGCAGTGGAAATCTGGGGCATGAAGGAGAGCAATCAATTGATAAAGAGAAAAGACCCTTTACCAAGCGTAAAATCCTTGGGGAATGTCAGAGTTTCTGTTGTCTGATAATTAGTCAATGTGCAAATTAGATACATAATTTATATAAAATACCACTTGTAAACAAACACCAGTTTAGGTCAGTCTATCTCCTCCACTCTTGTTTTGTCAGACCGAGATCCTGTTTCTTGTCATTCTGTTTCTGTCTGTCCAGTCTGTGCACTTGCAGGATCCCTGTTAAGTCGCCTGGCTTTTCTCACTCCCAGGGACCTGCCAAAGCTGATTTTATCAGCTCATCAGGCTGTGAAGTCCCTCGTGGGGCTCCACAGAGGGCGGAAAGAAAATCCCAGGAGGATGCCTGGCTGCAGACCTTCCAGGACAGTCAGCTGTTCCTACTGACTCTCTTCACAACTGTCCCACTGTCTCTGCTAACATATGAGAATTGTGAAGTTCACTTCTAGAAATAGTTTATTTAGAAATAAGGAGCTTGTATATAATTCTGTAAAATAAATAATGCTATATTCGTATGAATCCTACTGTTATTTACTTAGAAAGTTGCTTTCTAAAGGAATCCATGTGATGGTTGTTTTTGTCAGAACTCAGGCCTACAGGGCCTGCTTATATAACAACAGTTGATTTTTATAAACTGAAAGCAGCAAAAAGCCCAAACACATAATAGGGAGGAGAAAATGCAGCTAGAGGGACTGCTGTTAAGGGCACAAAAAACTGGTTTCTTGACCATATGAAACTCTTTAAAATGCAATTTAAAAGTAAACTATTTCACTGAGAGACCATAAAATCTTACAATTTTGACCTTTTTAACACCCAAGTAAAACACATTCTAAATCACTTCAAGCTCTTTAATGTCTTAAACAACAGCCCTAGAAGAAATCACTTTATTTTAAATTGGGGAAGAAACAGTGTATGTGTGTGTGGTGTCTGGTGTTTCCAGTGGCTGCTGAAGTAATGCATTGCAGTAAAATGCTATTTTAGCAGAATGCACATTCTAGTAAAAAACCTTTAAAAACGGCAGATATATTATTTTTAAATGAATCAAACATTTACAATTTATTAATATATTACTGAAATATACAACTTTGTATTGACTAAATAGGTTAACACAGACAGAACTGTAAAAGAAATACTTTTTAAAGTGCCAGTACTATGTTCTTGAACTAGTGCTAGTCAATGAACTGATCTGTTCTTTGCAACAAAAGACTATATCATAACTGCCAAAGGTTGCATGCATGAACCTTTGTAGCCTGATAAATAATCACAGAAGCACTGGTGAGTTATGTAAGCTGCATACATTCAGTCTGAATGTGAAGCTGTCCCAAAAAAGTGCCCTTGGTGGTTGCAAAGGTGGCAGGAGGGTCAAAGCCACCCCGTGGGGATGGCACCCCGTGCAGGAGCAGGGAAAGCCAGAAGGTACAGGGTGGGCACCGGGTGGGGACAAGCTGCACGAACAGAGCCCACAGGCAGCCCTGAAAGTCAGCAACATACGGTGTTTTGACAGAAACACAGATTGTCTGAGGTGGGAAGGACCCTCTAGAGGTCACCTGGTCGAAGCTGGAGCCAGTTGTCCACAATGTCTTCTCTTATTACGTTTGCAGGCATCTAGGTTAAAAAAAGAATGCACGCCAGTAAAGTACAGGGAAAATGAATAACTGTGCTATGCAACAAGAGAATTAACACATGTGACCTGGGGTAGGTGTTTATATTGCAAATAAATATTGCCTGTGAACCTTTCTGCTGCCTTTTTTTCCCTTTTCAGTATGCAAATTGGGTCATGTTCACAAGTTTGGAAACTAGATCATAGAATATTAACAAACTAGATTGCATTTCATAGGTCTTTGGATGAGTTTCCATGTGAGAAATGAAGCTTCATCATGTTTTTTGTTAAATGGTGAAAGAGGGATTTCACAATACTCTTTCGGTGCTGTCACAATCCCATGTCATTATCCATTTTGGGTCTCCTGGGAGGAAGGTGGAAGCAGCACTTACCACTGAGCTGTTTTGTCATTAAGGACACATGTAGGGCAAACCAGAAGTCACAGTGGCTTGTGTCAAAAAAAAACAGAAAAAAAAAAAAGTAAAAAAAATTGTATCAGGACATTTCATGGAAATATTTTGGTTTTTC